>AFQZ01000761.1:0-25277 GCA_000222935.2 Aciculosporium take MAFF-241224 | reverse complement strand
CTCTCTCTCTCTCTCTCTCTCTCTCTTCTTTTCTTTCTTTCTTTCTTCTCTTCTTCTCTTTCTTTTTCCTCTTCTCCTTCTATTTCTTTTCCCTTTTTTCCTTGAATCTTTTTTTTCTTTTCCCCATGGTTCAATGAGAAACATACGAGGTGTCTCCTTGCCCGGTTGCCATAGCGAGCTCGACAACTGCGCCTGTGACTGAGACAAGGCCGGCATCTGCGGCACCTGCTGTGGCTGGCCCATCATGGGGTTGCCCGCGGCGTTGTTTTGCTGACCGCCTAGTGTCTGGCCAAACACGCTGCCCGTCTGGAGAGCCGGCTGCGGTTGCTGCGCGGATTGCGATTGACCAAAGAGGCCTCCCGAGCCCAACGGCTTGGGCTGGCCGAAGAGCGACATGGTGACGAGACTGACGGGGCGTTGCCCTGATCGAGCTAGCTGTTGCGTTGAACGGTCGGGCGGACGAGGTCGCAGCGAGAGGACAGGATGGCGACGCTCGTCGGAGCGAGTCGCTCGGCAAAGGTACGTACGGGGGCCGGTCGCGGGAATCGCGAGAACGGGCGTGTATGTAAACGTATTGTTGGCCCAGATCAGCCAGGCAATGAAAATGAACAGTCTGAAAGCTGGGCGGCAGCTATTTTGTTGTTTGTCGCGCGCCGCCTGCCAAGTTTGCAACGTCCAGCCAGGGCCCTCCACCGCCCGAGGCTCAGTCGGATGTGATTGGCGCACCAGCACCCGCAACTCCAGGCCCGCTCTCCGCCTCAACTGCCTGGCCAATGACAGACGGCCAAGTCCAACCTCACCTCAGATTCTCAAGCACCCAGCCAGCAGTCGCACTAAAAGCTCCCCAACACCCTCTCAACCATCGCCTCCATCTACACAGGCAAACATGGCGACCCGACGACCTCTGTACGTTTTCCGAATCTGCTCTCCCATGCTTTCTCCTCCCTTGCGAGACAACCTTGCGAGACAACCTTGCGAGACAAGGCAGCCCTCCCGAACCCTCGCGCCCGTGTAGCAATGCCGAAAGCCCGGGGACACTTTTGTGGCTAACGACGAGCGAATGGCAGGTTCCATCAGGAGGTCCTCGTCGACACCACGCCGCTCCCCGACGACATCCCCGCCGTCAAGGAGATTGGCACCAGCTCCGCGCCGCTCCTCTCGGCATCCTTCTTCATCGGCGCGCGATGCCGCGACTACAATGATGATTACATGCAGTGCAAGACGGAGAACCCCGGCCGCGGCGAGTTTGACTGCATGAAGGAAGGGCGCAGGGTGACTCGCTGCGCGCAAAGCGTGTACGTGGAGCCGTTTTCGTGGTTTTTTTACAGCCAGATCCGTCTATTCGAGGTGCTTCCAAAAAATGAAAAAAGAAACAAGGAGAAGGAAAAGAACGGACCAACGAAAAGGGACTACAATGCCTGGCTAGGGACAGCTGTCGCGTTTGACTTCCAACCCCTGATGATACCACAATCGCTGACAGGAGTGACGAAACCAGCCTCAAGGACATCAACACCCATTGCATGACCGAGTTCCGCAAGCACTGGGAATGCCTCGACGATCGAAACCAGCAGCTCTGGCAGTGCCGACCTGCCGAGTGGAAGCTGAACAAGTGTGTTTATGCGAACCTTGTACGTCAAGCCACCGACCTTTTTCTTTGACTCTTATTTTTTTTTTTTTTTGTCTTGCCACCCGATTCTGTAGCACGCTATGAAACGGCCGCCGTCGTTTTCTCTCGCCTGCGTAAAAATGGTTGCTCATTCCAAAAATGACGGCAGAAACTCGAGAAGAAAATCCCCGATCAGCCGACGAATGTCACGCCCGTCGAGCTGCGGCCGAGGCAAATCTTTGCTGATGTGCGCATTGGTCCTGGCGATGGCAAGCCCTTTGTTCCGGGGCAGGCTGAGGCGAAGCAATGAGGGGGTTTGGGGGGGGTTGGCGAGACGTTGTTGTGTAATTTAGGGCAGTTAAGAGTTGAATGTTTGGGATTTGCGCCAACGCTGTTGCCTCGTGATGTAGTGAATTTTGCAGTGTTTTGCGTGGGTATGATGGAAGCAAGATGCCGTTACGGTTTTAGATGAAGCAAACACGTTACCGTCGGTACGTCTTCTTTCTTTTGTTCTATTTTTTGTTTGAATGTAATTTTTCCTTTTTTTTTTTTTTTTTTTTTTTTTATTTAAACTTTGCTTCTTTCTCTTTTCCTTTTTTTTCCTTTTTATAAACTTTGCTTCTTTCTCTTTTCCTTTTTTTCCTTTTTATACCTTTTCTCCTCTTCCGTCTCTTTCTCATCTTTTCTTCTTTTTACTTTTAAAAAAAAAAAAAAAAAAAAAAAAAGAAACCGTGCTTTATCCCAAGCAGAGTGGTGCTTTATCCCTTTGCGCGGTCACCTCCGGGGCACCGCCCGAGGGCGAAGCAAAACGCGGTGGAGGATATCCGTTGGGGTCTAAAGATACATTTTGACGAATGTGCGGACGGCGCACACGCCGATACACTGCTGTGCATATCCGCCGTCGTCCACCGAGCCATCCATCCATGCTTGGACGTATCCGTCCCGGCTCTGTCGTGTACCGCCTCCTACGAGGCACCACATGTTCCATGACCGCCGGACTCGAACCAGAGGCATTAGCAGCCTGCTCGGGAGAGAAACGCTGCATGAATGGGGCTCCTCGCCGACTCGGTGGCAGAGAAAGGAAAGAAGGACGAAAAACGATCAAGCTAGGGGGCATAGGCCCCGACGGCATACCACGGCGAGCACGTTGTCCCTGTCTTGCCACACATGTACGTCTCATGGGCATAAACGTACACTCCGTTTGCGAAAACGAAAACAAGTCCGGTGGCTCTCCTCGGAGCCATCATCTCGACTCACTGCACCAGTGTAAGGTGATGATTCGCTGCCTCGGCGCAGCTCCGTCCCGAGTCTTCGCAGGCGCGCCTCGCGGGAATGCGCCTGACAGAGGACGTAAAGACCAAGAAGATGACGAAACAAATCCTACGAGATGAACAAGAGGATGAAACAAGTATTTGGAATAGAATTCTACTACACAGATGTGCGGAAGAAGAAAAGAAAGACACCAACAGTTCTTGGAACCCAAAGAATCCCAAACGTCGCCACCACCAATTGCCACCCACACAGCTATATGCTCCTACCTACCCTGCATCAGCCAACCAAGTTCAGATGACCACCCACTCACGCCTCCAACTCGATGACATGACGCGCACTCACACCCCCGACGCAGTCGAGACGCTGCCCTCCATCTCCCATGCCACAAAACGTGTCAATCATCAAGATGAGGCTTTTGAAGGAATGGCGCTACCAGCCATCGCGTCGGGGGGAAAGGGTCCCCAGAAATGCGCTCATCGCACTCTATTCGAGGCTTCTAATCGGTGATTCGCCTTTGAACCACGTACTTTGACAAAAAAAAGAAAAAAAAGAAAAAAAACGCAACTTCTTCGTTTCATGGTAGACCATCACCTCATCTCGTCTTACGCCCCACCCCGTAAGTGGGCGCGCGAAACCCCAACCCAGCGGTCATCTGCACGAGAGAGGTGAGGCCAAGGTCAACATGGTACGCTGCATAAAACTACAGGCCAAAGAAGAGGAAAAAGAAAAAGGCGGGAGCAAAAAGTACAATGACAATCGAGGCGAGGCGCTCGCTGGTCACGATGAGCCGACGGGTCTGCCGTCATCGCGAATCTGCACCGGAATGTGCACACGGGGACGGGCATCTCACAACGTGTACATGGCACATATGCAGTGCCTCTACGTATGCACATGCAGACGGACACATGATCAACGGCACCCGTGTCCCGGACCTCTCGAGTCTGTACGAGGGAAGCACCACGTGCGTGCGTCTGAATATTTATTCACTTCGGATAGAAAACGATGTATCATCTTGCGCTGGATAAATCAGTCGCGAAACGCTGCGGTTCCCCAACTGGCAAGCACACCGGCGTTACATATCGTGCAACACGCGTTTTTTTTTCTTGGCGAAAATTGCGCTCCGCATCTCCGCAGTTTTCATGTCGAGCTTTCTGCTTCCGTGACCGGCGTTACTTCCAAAAGGCATCCTGTTTGGCATACCGGAACGCATCCGACTCCATCAGCCGTACTACTGACGCAGGGACTTGGGTCATGCCGCGCGTGCAGATCGAAAGGTCGGATCATCCGGGACGGAGGAGGTGCATAACTAGATGCGGGCCATCATCTATGGCTTGCTTCTGCCTTGCTCTTCATTTCCGTTGCAATGTCATGAATAAACTGGGGGAAGCCTTATTTGGGCAACAAGTCCAAAGCTCTTCCCATGTTTGCGCGAGCACATGGGTAGTTTGACGTGCTGGGCAAGACGCATGCTTCTCATCAAAAGGAGAACATGAAAAGGACAAAGATTGTCGTCAGTCTCAGATGTTGGTGGCAAAGGAAAAGAGAAAAGACGACGGGGTTCTTGTCAGTTACACGACCATGTTGTGGAATGGTTTTCTCTTGGCCGTGCCAAAGCTGATCCAAAGGGGGGCCCGCCGAGGAACCTCGTAACCTCGTTCGACTGTCAAATCCTTTTGTAATTATGCGACAAGCAACGTCGGACGAGCGGCGAGAAATACTACTGCGTCCGCGCCCAAGTGCGCGTGCATCCCATGTTCCGATGACGAAGAGAAGACCGCAAATGCAGATACAGCACTTGGTGGCGAACGATGCAAGGCTGGCGAGCATCGTTCGTTGAACACGTCGCAGAGAGCGCCGTTGGACGCAAAGTTGTCACGCCGAAAGCAGCATATGCAAGCCACCTGGATGCGCGCCGTCTCAATAAGGGCGCGGTCGGACTTCCGTCGTGAGGCTATCATACTCGTAAGCTTCCTGGCCGCCAAGTGGCCGTCGGCTGTTTCAAAACGTCCCGTGCCGATGCTGGGGAACGTCAAGGTCCAATGCGTCGGCACCCGACTCTTGACACCGTTGAAGCGCGTCTGGTTTTTGAAAACCTTGGCAGCGGGTGACGTATCGTCACATGACGCTCGTCGTTGGATATAGATGAGTGAGCCCTGTGGGTGCCAAAAATGCAGAGTCTCGGCGCCGTGCTCTGCAAGCCGCATCTGCTACTTGAAACAATTCCCGCTCGAGACTTGGGCTCTGAGAGAGAGAGAGAAAAGCCAAGTCGAAGCACATCACCACTCGCACCGGCTACTATCAGCCGAAGAGCGTCGCACAAGCAGGGCACTCGGTAGTCTTCCGGCTCGCCGTAACGTCTTTTGTTGGCGGTTCCAAGGTCACATGACACGTTCTTATGACGAGCAACAAAGAGTCTTGGCCTCCTCCTCCTCGGCATTGCCAATTCTTGTACAAGAGAAGGGATGGTCGGCGTGACTTGTACTTGATTTGAGGCAAATCTTCAAGACCGTTAGTGGTTCTTGGCACATCTTTCCGCCAAGAAGGCACGGAGGCTGGCGGCTGGCGCAACGTCGTCGAAGAGACCAGGTTGTACCGGCGCAGCGGAGCAAAACTAACTGCGGCAAGTCGCATTCCGATCTTGGATTCTTGATCTGTGGTGCCGTTTAGAGCCGTTGATCAACGGGTACGCCATTAGTTCTGGAATGGACTTGGTAAGTATAGCGACTCCAAGGAAAATGCGGAACTGTCTTGTTGCACCGAAAAAAGCTGACGCGGACATGCCACGCTCAATGGTGCCAAGACCGAAACATGGCTCGCTTGCCTGTGGGTCAGGAATAAGCTTGAACCTTAACAGTTTCCCAAGGACTTGGCTGTGTCGATTTTCGTGCTGCTGGCCGCTGTTCTGAAACGGAAGCTGGGAATCATGATTAGACCGTAAGAAAAAAAAGAAAAAAGAAAAAAAGGGGAAAAAAGGGGGAAAAAGGGGAAAAAGAATAAAGAATAAAGAATAAAAAGAGAGGCGGCAATCGGCAAAGGCTGAAGAAGATTGTGCAGCTAGCCGATCAATTCGGTCTTGTTTCGTCCTTGACTGATTTTTCCTCCTTCTACCGGATGACCCCGCAAAGGAGTCCCAGGCGAGCAGCTCGGAGCAGTTGTACAATGCCATGGCACAAGCGAGTGCGTCTGAAACAAATATAGGTGGCGTCGAGTGGACAAGGGAGGGGATATAATTACCAACTATGCATGAAGGAGGCAAGATGGACAAGTCAAAAGCTCTTGTCAGAGCGAGCGGGGGTGCACCAATGTCTCTCTGGTGGAAGTGACGACAGCGCGTCTGCGTCTCGTCTGCGTGGCCAGGTGGTTCCAGCTGACGCACAGCTGACGCACAGCTGGCCAGCCTTTAGCGCCCATGACTCTGCGACTCTGTCATTTCATCCCATCCAGGTGGAGTGAGTATCCAACGACTGCTCCGAACAGCATGGTAGCCCACGAGCCCAACTCTGGCGTCTCGCAGGAAAATCCCGTCTAGCGTTGCGTTGTAGCCCAAAGGAGAAGCTGGTGAGCACACACACACAGCATCGTGTCCAACTGTTCTTTTCGCGCGGGCTGCCCTTCGTGGCGAACATGCCCAGGCGCACCCCTCTCATGCTTCATGTTGCTTGTGGCGGGAGATGAAAAGCGCAAGTCGGGGGGGGGGGGGTTGGATTGGATCATGATTCCTGACACCCTCCTCGTCATCACCCTGCGGGGCCCTCTCCCCGCATCGTGGTACAAAGTACCCACCGGCTTCGGGGTCGGCGTCTGCGAGCCACTGGTTGGCGTGGCACCAGGTCGACATGAGACGCACGCTCCGAGAGAAGCGGGTTTGCTCTCCAGAGGCAGGGAAGGAGAAGAGACGGATGGCTGACTTGAAATGCAAAACATTGGACGAAACGTTTCGCAAATGAAGCTGGGGTTGAGGTCCCGCAAAGTGGATCTTACAATACGTGCTCTACAGCAAAACCCCGTGGTATTCTCGTTGAAACGGTTTTATTCCGAAATTGGCCCTCCTCAGGACCCCCCCCCCCCCCCCGACATGTATGTATATGCAAGCACTGCAACAACAATAACGTTTTGCGTACCTGTTAAACAAGTTGATTTAGAGTATGTTTTACTGCTGTGCTGGTGTGTTGTTCTGCGAATATTGTTCAATTTCTGCAATCAATCACGTGTTGTCGACAGCCACAATCCAGTTACACCCGCTTGCATACCTACCTCCTACTTAGGTACCTAGGTACTTAGGTAGGTACCAAGTAAGTACTTACCTGAGGTGGATATAGCATGTACACAAGTACCTAGTCTGTCCTGCCAAGAAAACCCTATGCAGGGAGCCGCAGCAAGGCGTGAAGCTGCCAAGAAAACCCTATGCAGGGCGCCGCAGCAAGGCGTGAGGCGGAACCAGGGACCGAAACGGCCCCCAAAGAGCCTCTTATGTTGCGTACACGTGTACACATGTACATACTCCATGGCCACGAGATCAAAGGAGATTTGCCGCCAGCAGCAGGAAATGAGACGAATAGCCTCTTGACCATCTCCGACGATCGACACATGTGCACACGGCAGTGCTTCAAGCTCTGGATTGCCTTCTCCTGACCTTCTAGACTAAACAATAGGGATGGCTGGAAAAGGGCAAAGGGGACGGACGGGGTTGAGGCTGGCCGGGGCCAGGGCACCCACCGCCTTCAGCGTCTGGGCCACTGTACTATTACGTACCTAACCTAGCCTCGGTACCTTAGTTACCTACCTAGGTACCAGGTAGGTTAGGTACGTGGGCTCGGGCCCCGCAGCAGCAAACGCGGAGTGGGTCCCAATCCCCGATCAGGCCACGTCAAACTCATCAGGGCCGGTTTAGCGCCAGGCACCACTAGACAAGGAAGGGGTGACCAGGGACGAATCACTTCAACCGGCCGGCTTCTCAACCAAAGATTGTCCCACCACCCATCAACCGGATCGCTCTTGCCTTGTATGTTACGTAAAAAGTACATACATATCTGTCTTTCAATACCATGTCAGACGCCATCACCAAATCGACGTTGCCAACGTCGCCAACTCGGTCTTGTCAACCAATTTACCGGCACGCGACCGTCCAATCTTGTCTGCGGGACCCTGCCACGCTCTGCAGGCCAGTCTGCGATCCGCCCATCCATGCCTTCGATTGCCATTCGATCCCCGCCTCCCATGTGGCGACGCCTCCCATGTCGCCTCGCATGTCGCCTCCCATGTCGCCTCGCATGTCGCCTCCCCTGCTCGTCGGCCCTGACTGACAGACACCGTCTAGTTTCCTTGCATGGATCAGTACATGAGGCGTCTGCAAACGCAATGCAGACACAAGGCCGCCAAGCAGGGCACAACTGGCTGAGGAATTCTCCGCCAGCCCTTTATTTACACCAGTTGATCGCGCCGTCTTGCTTCGTTTGTTCCCACCCGTCATTCCATCTTCCTTCTTCTCACCACTCTCCCTTGCTGCAAAAGGCGAAAGACCTGGATTGTCGAGCTGCCTAGACGGTAGTGCTGCTTTTCTTCCATCTACACTCTCTCAGTCTTTGTTTTTCGCCGTCCGCTCCTTTGCGTGTGTCCTCAAGTCTAGACACTTTACCTTCCTTGAGATACCTTTTTTTTCTTTTTGCCTTTGCCTTTATTTCCGGCCTCTTTCCAACAGCCCTCTGGTCGGGCTGCCGTTGATCTTTCAACTCCTACCATTCACAGCCTCCTACGTCCATCAACCATTGCGTTGTGTTTGACCGGACTCGACGACTTGGACGCCGCGCTATTCACAACAATAATTAACAGCAGGTTGGTTGCCCAGCTGGTTCTGAAGCAAGCGGAATTACTTTTGCGCAATATCCTGCCCACAAGAATCAAAAAAACACTACGACTTTGAGATCGAATCAGAGGGAAAAAAAAAAAAAAAAAGGTACCACTGATCTTGCATTGACGTCATTGTTCGCATCCTTTTACAAGCCGGCTCTAGAAGACGGTTGGCGGGATTTGCTTGCTCCAAGTCGAAATCTTGAACAAATGTTTGAGCGTAATGCAACTCGTTCAGGGAGCAGCCGAGTGGACTGCCGATGGAAGCCAGCCATTGAACAAGCCGAACATGTCGTACACGGTATAGACTGGTGCCCAGAGCGGACACGTCTGAAAACAACAAAGTTTGTTTCGAGGGTCCTGGGCGGCGTTTTCAAACCCCTTGATCTAGCTATCCTTACCCACACCGTTAGCATTCCAGATCCCTCAAACGACCAGCTACGCGGGTCCGCAATCCAGAGCCGCCACCGCGTGAGGGCTTGTTCTTGTCTCGTCTGCCTTTTTGCTCCTCCCTCTTGTCTTGTGCGCACGCTAGTGAGCGAGTCTTGGCGTCATCATGTCGGGCAGTCAATACACACATATATATACATAACCCCTCTTCCATCAGCCTCTTTGTCTGTCACCACTCGTTCTCAAAGTATTGCTAACCCCTACCAGGTCGGCAACGTTGTTCACTATGAAATCGTCCTTGTTCCTCGCCGCTACGAGCGCCTTGTCTGCCTCAGCCATTCCTTGGGGCAAGATTGCCTATCCGTGGTTAAAAGACACGCAGCTCCTCACCTTGAATGATTACCAACAGGCCGTCGTTGTCCAGCACTCCCTCCATCGCCTAAACCACACAGTAGCCGCGCTGGAGTGGGACGACACTCTTGCCCAGTATGCCCAGAACACGGCGCAGAAATGCCTATTTCAGCACGACACGTAAGCTCCACTGGCACGATGATGATGATGATTAGTCCATGGTTTGCAGACGTTGACTTGTGCATCAGGAATCAAGGGTCTGGGTACTATGGCCAGAACCTCGCCGCTCAGACGGGTGTTTTGAATGGCAACGAAGCCACGATTGTCGCTGGAGCCATCACCAACCAGTGGTACAATGGCGAAATCAATGCGTACACGTATTACGGCCAAGAACCTGACAACAGTAGGTTCGGCGACTATGGCCACGTGACCCAGGTTGTTTGGAAGGCTTCCACCAAGGTTGGCTGTTACACAATAAACTGCCCCGCGGGTGCCATCTTTGGCCAGGCATCTATACTCACTGTCTGCAACTATGGCCCTCCTGGTGAGCCTCCCCTTGGTCCCCAACTACCCGTTGCGCGAGCAGGTATCTTGTGCTGACATTTTATCGTGTAAAAAGGTAACTATGCCGGGGAGTTTGCCGCAAACGTCCTCCCGCCCATTGGTAACCCTACTGTCACCATCAACACTTGAGGCTTCATCCGAGCCTGGCCACGTGCGAGCAGATGTCGTTGACGGATCGTCTCATGAACTGGCCGAACGTCATGAGCGCATCGTCAACCACGGATACTTTTGTGCGTGTGTGGCGAATTCCAAGACAAATGCTACATGCGCTGCGCAGGGACGAGTAGCGCACTTGCAGCCGACTTGTCAAGGTTTCAAACATGGCCAACGGCAGCCGACAGCAGGGTGCGAATGAGGGTTTTGCAGTAGGCTTTGTGAACCCAGTCTTCCACCCTTGATCGTGCGCCAAGATCAACCACGACGCTCGTCTTTGTTTTTTTTCTTCTTTTTTTTTCTTTCAAGACGAGGATGCTGTTCTTTTCCCCCTTGTCTCTGGATTTGCCTTTGAAAACTTATCTTGGCTGTGTCTGGTCTCATTTTGTTTACCCTCCCCTTTTCTCTTTCCTCTTCTTCTTCTTCTTCTTCATATGTACATGCATTTTGGGCCTGGAGCCTTCTCGACGAAGGCATCATGGCATTTCGGGGATATGTGCGGAAGTGGCGGCAGCTTGAGAAGGAGAGGGTTTGGGGACTTTGGAGAGAAAGTGCGCTGGTTTTTTTTTTCGCCTATTCCGTTGTCTATTTTTCCCATGTAGCAAATACGGTCTCTTTTCACAAGTTTATGGTGATTTGCACGATTTTCCGGCCATCTGTCAAGGAATGTGTCGTGTCTGTTATGTGTTTGTTTTGGCGTTGCGTGTACGTACATGTTGGTCAGAAACGATGCTGCGCTGTGGGCGACGCATGTTCATGGCAGGCAGTCTTTGACCAGCAAACCAGTACCGGTTGGGATCGTCACCGTGTGCTGTCATTTCGCCGCAGATGGATGGCTGGGACATGCTACCGTCGATGATCAGCATCGGAACGGGACCGGGAATGGCGACGGAGCGTGCTGGGTACTATTGTAGTAGTAGTAGGAAGTACCCTAGGTACCTACCTAAGTAGGTACTTACCTAGTAGGAAGTACCTACTACTAGGTACCTACCCAAGGTACTTACCTAGTTAGAGGAGATCCGTACCTACCTAAAGACATAAGTTCCCAGGTATCCGGATACCTGGTTAGGTACCCGCCTTAGGTACCTAGGTACCAAGGTATACAAGGTATAAAGGAACACGTGTATGTACATGCAGGGTACCTACCTACCTAGGTACACTAGTACCAACCTCCATACTTGAATCAGACACGCGTATGAGAAGTACACCGGTACCTTCCAAGATGGAGGTACGTGCGCGTACATACATACAATCATTATTTCCCAGCCCCCAGCCTACTTACTTCTTACCACTCCCCACTACTAACTAGTCAGGAGGTCAGGAAAGGAACATCAAAGCCAGGGATGACTGGGGAGAAGCGAATCGACAGCGACGGCGGGTGGCAAGAGGCGCTAGTTTAGGGTCGAGCGCAGGCCCAAGAAACCAAGAACCAAAGAGTCGAGGAGGAGTGTGCCATTCGGTGTAGATAAGGTACCTAAATTTTTTTTTTTAAAAAAAAAAGAAATGTTGGAATCGCTCGTCTGAATAATGGGAGGAATACACTATAGTGACTGGGAATTGTGGGTCATACGCGTGATGCGCGCTCCCTGATTGGCCGGATTACTATATCACGTGACCTAGGGCAGTACTGTGGCCACAACACCACAACTTCTGCATCGTACCCCCTCTTTTCCCTTTGAAAGAGATAGAGATTATATGATTTGTTCCCCCCCCCCTTAGTGCCGCAGCATTATTGTATCCTGTGATCCCAACAGTTGCAAAAGGGAACGGGGTCTGCGACGAAAGAAATCAAAAACTGTACAAGCGTTAAAAAGAGTCCAGAGAAAGACTATAGCATGCCCGCTCGATTGTGCACCGCTACTGCCCTGACCCCGTTGCCAAGACGCGATTTAGTAATAGAAAAGGAAAAAGAAAAGAAACAAGACTACACATGTCCGAATCATGCTGCCAACGAGGCACCTCGGAAGAGGAACATGCAAGCATGCAGTCCGCACTTTTCTCGGGTCAGGACCCCAAGCGGGCGCGAATGGCATCCGTGCTGTCTGTAATCAATCAGACATCCATCTGTACGACTCACCCGTCACAGCACATTCGGACCAAGTTGGCATCCGGGGGACAGGGGCCTGCCGATACCACGAGGCTTAGCTTCTTCTTGCCCAATGCGCCAAGAAATGGATACTGCGCTTTTACCCCTTGACATACCGCGGAACAGTGACGCCCGTTGAGTAAACGGGAATAAGACAAAAGAGATGCACATGGTTCCCAGGTATCCAATACTCCTTGCTTCCAACAAACCGAGTCAACTCCGCGCATTTGTGTAAAAGAGTCTATCAAATTGGGCCAAATGCAATATATGACACGTGCATGGCCACTCCTTCTGCCATGATGGGCCAAAAAATAAAAAATAAAAAAATCCAGTCCAGGCGTGCTTGAAAAATCAGGTGACGCAATACGCACTACCACCATCAGCAATCATATCCCACAAAATTCCATAAAAATGGTACAAGGGGCAACTTACTCAATGATGAGCTCATCTCCCGACCACATCCCGCTCGCAACCCACAAGCCACAGTTGACAAGTTCAGCATACCTCTTGTCGGACGTCTTGACTGTAGCAAACATGCGGAAGCCGTACTGACGAGGGTCTATGTCCTTCGATTCGCCTGGGCCAAGGAGGGAGTCCAGGATGTCGCATGGGCCCGAGAGTGATCCTCGAGTTCGCATCTCGAGACTGTGCATGGCAGGAGAAGCTCGTTAGTTGGGCATCATGTCACAAGAAAGATACCGGGTTATTGGCTTACATGGCCGGTGGTTGATCAGTAGTCTGCATCACAAAGGCACCTTCAACGATGCGGATGGGTCGAAAGCCTCTTGCTTGGCCCAAATCATAGCCCCCAGCCTGAATGATCCGTCACGTCAGCGAGGCTTTGCGTGAGTTGCCGTTGTGCATCAGCCACTTACAAGCACCCGTCCGTTGCCAAAGGAGCCAGACCAATGGCCTGCAGAAACCGTCGTGATTTCCTTCTTGACCTTGTTCTCCACGCGTGACGGCTCCGGATTCAGAGCCACGGCGACACGAAAGTCAAACTCCAGAGCCGGCACAGGGAAGGAGATGGCCGGTCTCGGAAAATGTGGCAAGGCTCTCCTGCAAGATTCCTCGACGCTTATTTGACTGAAGACGCTGCCGCTGTTGTTTGAAAAAGGCTGTGTCAATCTCAAGCTTCGAAATGTAGGCCAGGGATAAATGTAGCCATGTACTTGACAGGAACCCACCTGCTACTATTGGTGCTTCCAGAGTCCGACATGTCGTCGTGGAAGTCACCATGTTGCGATTGGACCATGGCGTGCATCATCAAAGGCGCCGCGTTCTTTGGTAGGCATTCAGATTTGGGCGGGCTCGGCATCAGACACGGATTAATCAAGCTGGTGTCCCAGTCTGCAACATCTGGTTCCACCAGTCTGCATCTCTTTCTCATATTCGACATTTCGGGAGTCGAGGCAATAAGTTTGCGATGCAAATTACGCCGCGGTATTCGTTGGGAGGTGGCCGAAGGGAATTTGACTTCAAGTCGCTGAACTGTCTTGATGTCGTCGCAGTCTAAGTGGCTACCAGCTTGGGTTTGTCATGGGTATAAGGCGTGATTATTTTTCAAAGTAGTTGTAGGATATAGGGTGTGACTAATACGTTGCTCGTGGATAGACGACTCGGAGGATTTGAGTGAATCGGGATCTTCTTCTTTGCAAGTGCTTGCCAGAGGATAAAAAAAAAATTGAAAGGAATATGGAAATAAAAATAAAAAATCGGATCAAAGCAGATATACTGTGGAGGTGGTCAAGTGCGTCGATGCGGAGCGCGTGGGCTGATGTGTGTACAAACGAGTGAGTGAGTCGACGAAATAGGCGACGCAAGAGAATGAGCGAGAAACGTGGGGGCTGACAGGGGCAGGAGCATGTCAAGGCTACTTGCCATGGCGGGCGGGTTGCAATGGTGACCAGCATGTAGGTGTTGGTGGTGCTGGTAGTGTTGGTGGTGTCGGCGGTGTTGGTGGTGTCGGCGGTGCTGGTGGTGTCGGCGGTGCTGGTGGTGCTGGTGGTGCTGGTGGTGTTGGTGGTGTTGAAAGTTGGTGCTGTGCTGCACGGTTATTTCTTGAAGTTCTGGAATCTACATTGGGGGATGGCGCCTCGTTTCCCTCTTTACAGATTACAGACGATCCTAGCCTAGGGAGGGAAGGTGGGAAGATGACAAGGGAGGAAGCTGCCAGGTGGGAAGGAAGTAAGCTGGGAACCTTGAAAGAAGCAAGCCAGGAAGGAAACAAGCTGGGAAGAAACAAGCTAGGAAGGAAGCAAGCAAGCAGGGCCTGCAGGAGGTGAGCAAGCAGGGCAGGAGGCGAGCAAGCAGGGCAGGAGGCGAGCAAGCATGGATGTAAGCGACTGCCCCTGCTGGTCATATTACTTGTTGGTGATGACAAACCGGAAGCATTGGCCACTTGCCCACTGCCGACGAGGACAGTGACCAGGGGCAGGATCGAGGACGAATCGTGAGGGTGAATTTGAATTTGAATTCCAACTTCAACAGCACAACACACAAAGGCGGTTGATGGTTGGTCCGATAAGTGGTGCAGCAAAAAAGAAAAAGAAAGCACTCGATAAATCGACTGGAGATTTTCATTTCCACGGCGCAACTCTGGTTCGTTTCAAGCTGCGAGCTGCCACCACCTGCCACCTGCCGCAGCATCTGCATCTGCATCTGCATCTCTGCATCTCTGCATCTCTGCATCTGCATCTGCATCTGCATCTGCAACCTGCAACCTGCAACCTGCACCAGCACCAGCACCAGCACATCCGCGCTTCTGTCCAACTCCAATCGCTCGGGCCGCCGCCAACAAGTGCCCACCCAACAACTGGTTCACGGTGCCACGCTGGTTTGTCTTTCTTCCTCAGCAGTCCGTCCCCGTCGCCAGGACCCCGTCGGCCGGACGCACGCGAGGCCATGACAAGAGACTGCCGCGTCTAAACGGGCGCCAACAATCATGTAGTGTCAAAGGCAGCAACCGAGTCGGTTTGAAACGACACGCAGCGCCCCTTTTTACCACGCACAGCTTGCAACGACGTAAACCGAGTTTTTGTTCTTCACTCGTCCGCATCCATTGCCCGTCAGGAGATGCATACGTCAAAGTCATGCCACTAGCAAGGGCTGATACAGAAACCGAGATTCGGATCAGGCAACGCCCCCGCGCCAGGCCTCAGCAATCAACTGAATCTGATTGATTCCGTGGTGGAACCTCGACCTCTCGCTTAGGAGACCTTGGTCAAAGACCAACCGTCAAGTTACGTCCTCGTTGGTCCTATTGGGACCCGCGAGACTTACCTCAGGCCTGCGCCAGGACCGTCAGCCAATCCGGTGTCCATCAGCCCGGCAGCTGCCAGCGCAGCATCCGAGATGAAGAGGCTCCAAAGAATACCTTGTCCATCGGCACCAAGAGGGACATGGACTTTGCGCCTCCATCTTTGACGTCGCAGTACCTATGGTATTACTGTACGTACTCATGCCACGTTGCCCAATCGGGTGGAAACGGCAACAATCACCCGATGATTTTGATAGCTAGAGACATGTCGTTGGACGCCTCTCTGTTTGAGCCTTTGGGCTATGCGTCGATATCTTCTGCTGCAGCGGCATATTACGCATATTATTGGACACCATTCGAACACCAGCATCTGTTTTTCTTTGTTTTTCTGGTGACATTTTGCTGCATCTCAGCACTGCCACGCGCATCGGCCAGCCGAATTTTGATTTTCTCAACCTTGGAGCTTGGCGAGATGAAGCGATCTGCGCATCTGGGATGATGGAGGCTGCACAGCCCCTTTACCGTTGCAGTGGCCAAAACCTTCTGCGCCCAGTGGGACATGAGGTTGTATCCACACCACTCGAGTTCCCTCGCAGTGTCGCTCTCCATGTCCATGTTTGCAAAGCACAATGCACACAGATGGACTGGCAAAGCAGCCTCATACATACGTACAGACAAAACAGCAGCTTTTCCCCTCCCCCCTTTGCCATCATGTCTCGGTCGACGGATGAAATTTGGCCATGCTGTACTACAGTATGCATGCATCTGTGCTTGTGCCATATTTGCCGACACGGAGTTGGTCTACGGGAGGGACACAAGATCAAGTTTGGGGGCCGAGCGGCTACTTCTGGATTTCCCCCTCGGAGAAGATGCGCCATGTGAGATGACAAAGAAAAAGAAAGGAAGAAGGAAAAACATGGCCTAGTTTCTTGTTTGGGAAAGGTTGGTACCGCCCGGGGCTGCAAGCAACATGGCTACTGCGACGTTGAGTGACCAAGGAACGGACCAACGTCTCCTGTTTGGGAAAAATGTATGCGGGCGGTATGCATGGTGGGATGATGATGATGGACAAGACGTTTTCTTGCACACACGTACGTTTCGGGACGTGCCATCAATTCAATTCATGCTTTCGATATATTCGTCGTCACGACGATGAAGGGCAAGTCGGCGGGCGACCGTCTGCTTACTCTCTCGCTACCATGTGACAATGCGACCGCAACGGCAGCTTGGTGCAATAAATGCATCTTTTCTCCTCTTGCGTCGAACAATGTCCGACACAGCGGAAGCGAGCACGATCGTCGATGATGCAAGTTGTGCGACGACTGTCACGATGAAGAAGGAGAGATAAAATCAACAGTCAGACTTTATCAGCACGACAGGCTCTGATCCCGTTGCGTTGGCTGCACTTGTCCCCAAAGGTGTGTGTGCACAACATATCCACACAACATATTATCGCCATCCGTCTTTGGAGCCATGAACCTTGCGTCTCTTGGCCTAGGACGCGGCGGTTATCGGCTGCGCCCCGACGGACAGGGCATGGGCCAATCTGTCTTTGGCTTGGTGGTTACCGCTGCTTATGCAGATGACTCTCTGCACGGATACTAACATCTGTTGCAAGGAGATTCTTGTCGAGTTCTGCACATGAAAATAGTGTTGCCCGTTGGCAAAAGGGCTGACCAGTTGGCTGGTGGCCTTGATTTCAGTGTTGCATGTCGACGCCAACAAGGCGTGCGTGCGAGGGATGCCCTCTTCATGCCCAATGGAGACAATGGGTGAAGAAGAAAGTCCTTGATGTCTTGGAGCAAGTTCATCCCGGTGGAAAGGTGGAGGTGATGGATGCTGCATGTCAAAGCCCAAAGAAGAAATCCCCGTCCCAAACTGCAGCCTGTGTAGCGTCCCTTTACCTGTGGTTGTTGCCCGCTTCTTCCTTGTTGCTTTCTTATTTTTTTTTTTTGGTTTGCCCCCGTCAAGGGGTCCAGCGCAGCTCATTTCAACGTGATGGCCACCTCCAAGCAGCTCACGTTGCGTACCCTGCTCTCGTCGGCGTCATGTCCACCCTGCAGGATAATGTCATCGACGGCCTTGACGGTCTTGGTCCGTAGCGCCACATGGCAATCCCCCTCTTGCTCGAACCAGCTCGCCAGGCTGAGCGTCTTCTCGATGGCCTTGCCGGTGCCGACGACGGTCACGACCAAGGGCCTAGCGCCGTCGGCGTCGGCGGCCGTGTTGGTGCTGCGCTTGAGCGCCTGGACGCGCGACTGGAGGGAGGCGTTTTTGGGGGCGGGCGCGCAGCGAAGTGAGCGGGTGAGGAGTTTGCGGACGCGACGGACGGCGGAGATGAAGGGGGTTTTGGACGACATGTAGACGGTGGGAGATTTGGATGACGAGGAGAGCTGGGGGCGGAGAAGGGGGCGTTTTTGGATGTGCGCGCCTGGTTGTCGACGGGTCAGCCCATTTGCGTGCATGGTACATGAGCATGAAGAAGATGATGGTCATCTTTCTGCCATGGGGAGTGCGTGCGAGTTGACGAACCCTTGGGAACGGGAGCAAGTTTCCGGACGTGGTCCTGTTTCTGCTCGGGAGCCGACTGCGCGTCGGCCATGATTTCAGGTGCGGAGGTAGCTGCCGTGTTTGTACTTTTGTCAGTCGCTTGACAAGACGGATGGCATCTCTGTCGAGGACGGCCCGCGCAAAGTAGTTTTCTGGTGAATACGAAGGCGGAGACGTTTTTTTTATCAATCGGGTGGCCGACAAAGGTCAAGGGTGACAAGCTGGGCGAAAGAAGAAGAAGAAGAAGAAGAAGAAGAAGAAGAAGAAGGAAAAAATCAAGCCAATGCAGGATCCACATGAGCTTTCGCATGCACGACGGAGCATCGGCCGCCCACCCCACCCGCCGCCTGGCCGGCCACGACGTCACTCCTCGACACAACTTCATCTTCAAGAAAAAAACGTCGACCGCATACCGGACAACGATACGTACCCGTCCAGACATGGGCGCCGTCTCCGACACAGCCAAAGGACGAGGCAATACGTAGTTGAGTTGTCGCGTACCGCTCCCCCGGCCGCTCCCACCGCCCTTCCGAGCTGCCGAGGCCGGCGGCGCCATGTCGATTGCTGTGTGGCCGCCTATTTCGCCGGAGGAGCTTACTGTTCGGGTTGCGGAGTCGCTTGTATGTTCTTTTGGTGCACATTTCTTGGAGGACCGAAGAATGAAATGGCGGATGAAGAAAGAAGAAGGAGAGAAGGAAAGAAGGAAAGAAGGAAAATAGGAGAGAAAATAAAGAAAAAAGAAGAGAGAAAGAAAGAGAGAAAGAAAACAGAGAGAAAAAAAATAGAAAGAAAAAAAGAGAAAAAAAAGAGAAAAAAAAGAAGAAGAAGAAGATTAGAAAAAAAGAAGAAGAAAAATAAAGAGGAGAAAAAAAGGAAAGCAAAAACCGCCGGAGGCGGGAGCCCGCCGCAGGCGGCCCCCGGCAGGGCCCCCGGAGGGATACACAGCAAAAACCAAGCACAAGCAGAAAAGACAAATGTTTCCCAGACGGAACAAATACACGCATGCTGACGCTGCGGGACGACAAAGGAACGAGACCTCCAATGGGTCATCCGCGAGACCATTGCGCAGTGCCACGACCTCAAGCACGGCATCGAAGACTGCTATGCGCTGCTGGCGCCCATCGACCCGGGGAGCACGCTCGTGATGAGCTCGCACCGGAACGAAAAGGTCAAGGGGACGATGACGCGGGTTGGGACGCGGATCGTGAAGGGGGTGCGTATGAAAACAGCCCCCCCCCCCCCCCCCCCAAAAAAAAAACCCATCTACACATCGCCCAATCCCCTCACCTCCTCCTACACACACACGCTCTCTCTCTCTCCCTACCCGGTACTGCACAGCTCGACACGCAGCGCAACAGACAGAGGACCTGACCAACCACACCCAAAAAACACCAGACGCTCAACCTCCAGCTCCGCACCCTCCCCCCCTCCCAGCTGACCATCTCGCCCGACTCGCCCATCCACATGCCCGCCCTCGACGCCCTCCACACGCACCTCACGCAAGCCATCGACCTCCTGGGCCTCACGCTCGCCACCGCGCCCAACGCGACGGCCTCGTCCCTCTCCTCGGCGCTCACCCTCCTCGCCGAGTCCATGGCCGAGGCGCGCTCCCTCCTCGAGGGCAGCGACGGGCCCGACGCCGACGCCGACGCCGATCCCTCCTGGCAGACGTCCTCCTGCCCGCCGCACCACTTCTCGCCCCCGCTGCCCCGAAACCTAAGCTTCCACGTCGCCCTCCAGGACAGCAGCCTCGTGCTCCGGCTGCGCGCCCTCGAGCAGGCCGACGCGCCCGTCCACCTCGGCACGAGGCTCGGCCTCGCGATCGGGACGCTCCGCCGGCTGGAACACGACGAGATGGACGTGCTCTTTCGCTATCACCCCCTGGGCGATGGCCGGTGTGAGCCCCGGCGCGGTGCCGCCGCCTCTCGGGAGGAGAAGCCGACGGGCACCGCCGAGGACGACCCCGTCCAGGAGGTCTACGTGCGGGAAAAGGTGCGGATCGAGAGCGCGGACCCGAGCCTCATCTCGTTGTCTTCCAAGTTGGGGCAGTTGGGGTATATGCTTGGGGAGGCGAGGCGTAACCTTGCGGCTGTGATGGGGGAGCATCTCGATGGATAGCGGCTTGGGCCGCCTCTCTGGCCTGTCTCACGCCTCTTTCGCGTCTACATGACTTGCTGTGTACGTGTATGGCGGCGTTTTTGGGTGAATAGCAGAGGCGGACTTTGCGTTGCTGTGATGGGTCAATGAAGTGACATGAGGGGGCGTTGCCTTGATTATTCTTTCTGATGCGAGACGCACTTTTTTTACAACAAGACGCTTTTGGTAGAAAAGGGAACCTTGTGGGGGCTCGTTGTCGTGGTGCGCCGTTCAGGGGCCAGGTATTTGCCGCCGGAGGGCTATTTGGATTGCAGGATCATGCTAGGTAGTATAGTGTTTTTAAATTCTGACGAGGGACGTCCGCCGCAGGCGGGAGCTCGCCGCAGGCGGCCCCCGGCAGGGCCCCCCGGAGGGATATTTAGCGTGTAAGATGATGCTAGGTAGTATGGTGTTTTTGAATTCTGACGAGGGACGTCCGCCGCAGGGATGTTGGGGATTGCAGAACTTCTAATACGACTTGCATGGTATTCTAAGGGGGGTTTGCTGACAGCAGGTGCTTACTATTAGCGGTTCTTGTAAAAGCCTTGGAGAGATGTTAAGAAATACGGAAATGGATATGGCTTTTCTACAAGATTGAAAGGGGGGGCCCGCTGGAGGCAGCATCTTACCACAGGTAGCTCCTAGGAGGGGCCCTAAAGGGATATTTAGGAAGGTGATTATTGATGCGCTTCTTATGATATGGCAAGGGGGGGTCCGCCGTAGGCGGGAGCTCGCCGCAGGCGGCCCCCGGCAGGGCCCCCGGAGGGATATTTAGAGTGTAAGATTATGCTAGGTAGTATGGTGTTTTTGAATTCTGACGAGGGACGTCCGCCGCAGGCGGGAGCTCGCCGCAGGCGGCCCCCGGCAGGGCCCCCGGAGGGATACTTGGTGAAAAAAGAACAAAATTGATCCCGGTCCTATATTCAAGCGACGTAGTCATCATGAACTGTCCTGTTTGGTCTGTTCTTTGTTCGTCTTCCGTCGCCCGTTGCCCACTCAATGACCTACTGCCCCCATACGTACACGTTCTACCTGTCGGCCATAGACCAATCATACATACACGCGTGTCCTCCCCCCAGGAGACGCCCTTCAGACGAGAAAGAAAAGACCAAATACATGGTGGAGATGGCTCCCGCCGCCGCAAGGAAAACCCCGCAAAGTCCATGACAGCTCCCTACGCTGCTGGCTAGGCAACTGGCGACCACGGCATGGCCACCAAGATGCGAGACTCCATGTTTTGAATCAGGGGAACCGTCTTGTGCACCGTGTCGCTCCACCCGTCGATAGACCAGCACTTCTCACGGCGCAATCGCCGCTCCTCAAGGTTGGCAAACTGCCACAGGTGATGGACCGTATTAAGGTCACCAATCTGGACGAACCACGCGCCGACACCCTCCATGACCTCGCGACGGGCCTCGAGACCGCGTCGCCAGTGCGTCTCCCACTCGAGCAAGTTTCCGGGGTGCAGCGTGTACGAACGCAGCTCAAAGATGCCTCCCAGGTGTCGGGGAGGACTCGTCGGCCAGAAAGAAAACTCTTGCATGAGCGAGATTTTCTTGGATGCGATGAGTTTCTTGAGCTTGTTGTCAAAGTCGGCAAAGTCTGGGTGATGGCTGATGGCGTATCGTGATTGGTGGTAGCCCTCGTACTTTTGATACTCCCAAATGTGCACTAGCCAGGTTTGGAGTCAGTCTTTGTCTTGTTTTCGTAGCAGTAACGATGCTCGTGAGAAAAGTCCCCTCTACTCTGGACAATGTCTGTGTGTTTTCGCAAGGCAAAACGTACCAAAGGTGTCGCAGTCACCCACTTCGGTCCGCCAGCTGCCAACCAGATGGACCTTGTTCTCAGGGGTGTTGGCGATCTTGGGATAGAATTGGCCGATAAGCGCGGTATATTCGTCGGCCACCTCGGGCCTCACCGCGTGGAACACAATGGAGTGGACATATTTGCCGCGAGCCAGCACCTGACTGAAGCTGGCCTCCATCTGGGCCTCCATCTCCCGGCCTTCCTTGGTGCCGTAGATGAGGTTCGACAGCGGGCCCGACTTGCGGTCCGCCTCGAGCTTTTTAGCCTCGGCGGTGGTGCCTGCATGATGGCTGGATAAGCTTTGGTCCGACTTCTCGGATGCAGAAAAATTGGCAGACAACGCACGTGCACCCTGTTCTTTCTGTGTTTCCGCCTGTCTCTCGCGGAAATCATGCTGCCTCTTGTCGAAGGCGTCAATCTGCGCCCGCGAGGGGTTGATGTCGCCCATGGAAGGCGTCTTGCCCTGCCTCGCAGCACTGGTGCTGAGAGCGCGCGCGGCTATGCGCGGGAGGGCCGTGGTGGCGTGGCGAGCAAGGCTTCGTGACAGCATGTTGAGGCGAGGCGAGGCCAGGCGAGGCGAGGCGACTATGCGGAGACAAGGTCGGTTGTCAAGAAGGAAGAGAGCTCAGGCTTCACGTAGCGCAGAACGCGACTGGGAGCTAGACAACAGGGCCTTGTTTGAGAGAAAAGCGCGAGAAAAGCAAAGGCCAGGATTTGTCCCAAGAGAGCTTGCAGCGCGACACCCTTTCCCCCCGGCATCAGCGGGCAAACGGGCCACGGGAAAGGCGGGCCGCTTCAGCAGGCCGTCGGCTGATTTGATAGATGTCGGGAGATTGGGCACCCAGGGAGCAACCGAGCAGCATGAAGCAGCCGGGCAGGAGCGTTCATGTACGTGTGCTGTCGGGGATATGTGCTCAGGATGTAGATAGTCTGCTGAGCGCGTTGGAAGTGGAGGGCAGCCTCGACCGTCGATTGGACAACGGACACGGCCAACTTTGTTCACCCCGCACGTTGGGGAGGTTGAGATTCTGACACGAAAGTGTCTGTCTTGATGAGAGGGGTGGCAGCCAGGTGGTACTATGGCCGAATGACGATTGGAAGGGACGGATTGATGCGTCAAGGAGAAAAACACGCGTCTGATGATGACGATGACGATGATGATGTTGGCGGGGAGGAAATCGCGAAAGGACAAGGTCAACGCTCCCAGCAATGCCTGATGATGTCACATGGCCAGGGACCAACAGCCTCACGTGACCTGCTCTTGGTTGCCGTGGGCGGTAGAGGAGAAACGATGATGCGGATCGGTTTCGCGGGTATGGGGTGGCATTTTTGTCTGCCTGAGGCTCCATCCACTTCATCGGCTCAAACCGCCGGGATGCGCGCTTTGCTGCCGCTTGGCTGCGTCGTGGAAAAAAGACTCGCTTGCAGGACTTGACTACCGGGCGACGCAACCGCATCCATCCCTCTCCGACGTCTCAATCCACCACGAAACCACCGCCCATCATGTCTTGGCTCGGCGTCGCTCCCTTGAAGAAGTTTCCCGCCCCCTTCTGTACGTCCAATGCCCACGTCTGCGGCGGCAACCATGATGCAAAGACGACCTATGCTGACTGACGCCTGTCCATAGTGAAGCCCATGTGGCCCTTTTTCGCGGCCGGTACGTGACACCGACCGGGCGGCCTTGGAAAATGGCAACGCCGCTCCTCTTCTTCCTCGCGAAACGTCACACGGAACCTTGCCCCAGCGGTCCACTGACTTGAACGCAAGGTCTCGTAATTGCCTACGGCGTCAACTCGGCCCAGAACGCAATGATGGCTTGTATGCATTCCCGGCATCTTTTTACCATGATGGCGCAGGCCATGCCGCGACTGCTGACACGTATCCACAGCCGATGAGTGGAAGAAGGATGCCCGCAACCCCAAGGCCAAGTCTGGCGGTCACTAAATGGCGCTCGCTCGGGGGAGAAGAGAGGCCGAGTGTGGACGAGAGGGGAGGGGGGCTGGAAAAACGGACGACAAGTCATCGCAGGCGGCGCATTGGGTGGCGGAAAACGAAGACAATCTGACGCGTGAGAGGCTCATTCGGGATTCGATACTGTACCATAGCTTCGCATGCGGGGAGGGGAGCGAATAGACGCCGTGCCATCATCTATCCCTCCGCTCCGGGGGCCCTGCCGAGTTTATGATGCGAGGGACGGTGACGTGCGGCGGACCCTTGTCAGGCTGCCTCTGTTCCGGACATGTCGGTGAATTGCTCGGCCGCCGTTTTGGGCCAATTCTGTTGCTGCCACCATGCAATCGCGGACCTTGATCCCGACCTCGACGTTGAGAGTCGCGACGACTGCCAGTCCATGGCCTTCGCCAACCGCAGCACTTGAATGTCGTCGCGCATTCATCACTTCCTCACCAATAATCTACAACAGCATCCCGTTCTAGACATGTCCGTGGCATCCACTCGCCAGATGACCCGCAGACCCAGCAACCAATCTTCTTTTTCCACGACCGTAGTGTGTCCATCGGAATATAAGCAAACAAGTGCAAAACTTGTCGAGTTTATCGGCAGAGGCTACGTGTTGTGCCATCATTGAACAGTATTCTACACGAGATGCAGTACACGGACAAGACATGATGTAAATTATGAACATCATTCATGGTGTAGTTATCCAACTTCCCACGTCACCTCGCCGTCACCCCAGCGCACGCGCAGCAGCAGCAGAAACCCACCGTCGCAAGTCTCACGCCAAACAAACTCCTGCACCCCTCTTCTTCTTCTTCTTCTTCTTCTTCTTCTTCTTCTTCGTCTTCCTCTTCCTCTTCTTCTTCTTCTTCTTCTCCCTCTTCTTCTTCCCAAAAACACCCCAATCCCCAACGTGCCTGAAAGAAGCCATCTTTCAACAAAGCACGAGAGAACCACCGCGCGACCCCCCATGCGCATCCGCCCACCACGCCCTCGCCCCCGTCCATCATCACCCTCGCCCTTTCGCACAATCATGGCCACGCCAGCATCAGCCGCGGCCGCGGCCGCAGCACGCCCCAAGGACGACACAAAGCGACAAGTCAAGATTCTCATGCTCCACGGTACGCGTTGTGCTCTCGGTCACAACCCCGTCCTCCTTCTCATCCTGCATCCCCGTCGTTTCTTTCCTCCCAGCAAGCGCCCGTCCCTCTCTCCGTACATGTACCATCCACACACACACACACACACTCTCTCTCTCTCTCTCTCACTCCCTCACACACACACACACACACACACGACGA
>AFQZ01000762.1:0-25257 GCA_000222935.2 Aciculosporium take MAFF-241224 | reverse complement strand
TTAGCAACCACTAATTAGTGTTAGTAGCGCTTAGGTTATAAGTATACTGCAGCACAAATATAGGGGGGGGGTTTAATATTTAATTCATCTATGTCTCTAAAAGAGGGGAAGAAGCAGGCTATGATGCGGAGGTGTGGTGTTGTGGCCACGGTACGGCCCCAGGTCACATGACCTGTGATCCAGCTAATCAGGGTGCGTGCATTCTGTGTGCAACCCACAATTCCTGGTCAATGCGGCGTATCCCTTCCATCATCTATACGAGCGATTCCGACAGTTCGCTTCCAGAACAAAAAGGTCATGTACCACCAAGTGGTGTTTGCCCAGAGGTGCGTGTCAAGACAAATCAACAAGACGGCACGGAGCAAGACTATTCACAAAGCCAGCGCACACTCATCATAATCTCGTCAAGTATCCACCAAGCGCAGAGGGTCCGACAGCAGACGCCCTGAAGCTCTAGAATTCTACCAAAAATATTCATAACAAGGCTGGCTGGCTACCCTCGTTACCTCGTGGTGTGGTTCAAACTTTCCCCTCGTCAAAAGGCAACCTACCCGGCACCGCGATGCAGAACCTCCGTGGCTATATACGCATCTGTTTGCTGCCTCGCACATTCAAACATGAATTTTTCTGGGCCCAGCAAACAAAGACAGATGGATATCTGGCCTTTCGTTTCAACCTTGTTGCACAGATCCCTTGTATCATCGCACCACAGGGCTTTCCAGAAAATGGCGGATGCCAACGTGACACGGCACGCAGGCCTCTTCATGGCCAAACCTAGTTCCTGCTCCGTACACACCAAGGAGCAGTAGGCGTGCGCCTGGCAATTTCTCACAATCCTCGCGTCTGAAAATGTCCTCTTGTACCTGTTGTCTGACAATGCTGCATCTGGCTGGAAACCGAAAAGCCATTCATTCCAGCGTGGTCTTGTCCAATAATGTCGGCGGCCCCCGCAACGTGCGTCAATTGTCTGGAATACCGAGACGTCCTCACCCCCTTTTCCCCTTTTTGTTCGAAACTACACACCACGGCGGCCCAAGCCTTTGAGCTATTCGCCTTTCGAATGGAACGAGAGCGCCACGGCTCGTGTTTTATTGCAGCGAGGGGCAGAAAAGTAAACGAGCAGTCACCAAAGTAAAAGAGAAGACGCTGTATCAAAGTATCAGATCAGGGCAGGGACGGTCAAATCACTGCATAGGCCGACAAGTCTGCTGAGCGAAACATTTCGTCATGGACAACGTCTGTACTAGTAGCTACTGGGCATTTGCGCAATGCGTCCGCCATCAGCAAGGATAATGGTACCGTCGAGGTATCCTCCTGCCTTGCTGGCCAGGAAGAGAACAACACCAGCGTAGTCTTCTTCGGTGCCAATTCTTTGCAACGGAACAAGCGTCGTGCTCAAAGCGCCTTCTTCCCGTGGATTCCTGCCCGTGTTCATGAATGGCAAGTCTTGCGTCATTTCGCTCGCAAAGAACCCTGGAGCAATGGCGTTGACGCGAATCTTGTACGGCGCCAAGGTAGTCGAGAGCTGTTTGGTCATGTGAGTGACGGCTGCTTTGCTGCCACTATAAGCAAATCCGGATAGGGGCATGCGAGAGAAACAGGCGCCTGAGGAGGTAAGCACGATATGAGACTTTCCCGTCACTGTGGCTCGTTTGTTGCCTTCGTCTAGCAGATGGAGAAAGGCCACCGCCGTGTAGTATGCTCCCGACATGTTGACGTGGAAATCGTTGGTAAAGGTTTCCATCTCAGGCTCCCATAATTTTTTCTGAACAGTCTTGGCATCATCGCTGCTGTCGAGTGGCGTAGTGCCGGCCTTGTTAATACCACTGTTGGCGAAGAGCACGTTGATGTACCCAATTTCTGAGCGGACACGCTCGGCGGCGGCGGCCAGGCTGTCTTTGGACGTGACGTCGCACACAACGGGGTGGATGACGTGTGGGTTTGGCGATTTCTCCTGCGTCGAGACCAGAGCCTCTTTTCGTCGCCCAAGGACGTACACGGCCTTGGCTCCGTTGGCGGCGAGGGCGTGTGCCGCAACCGCTCCTAGACCGGAGCCGCCACCGGTAATGACAGCGACCAGATCTTTGACGCCAAACAGCGATGCTGCGCTGTAAGACGAGGCCGCCATTCTTTCCTTTTCTCCTCCTCTCCGTAGGTAGTCGAGGCCGACGACAGGGTCAAAATCACACGCTTTCGCTGACTTGGCCCGTGGTCCACAAACCTAGGCCCCGGTGCCAAGTATATTTGACAGAGACGAGTCTGAATGGATGAGACGGGAAAGATCGGAGCTCATATACATGACAAAGACCTGTCGTAGGATTTTCCACCAATTAGCCTATTTTGCCAAGTTTGTGCATTAGCTTTGGCTGGTCTCCAGCGTGTACTGTGTGTAGCTCGAGTCTAACTAAACATGTTTGGACGATGCCCACTAGGGCCATGCTATAGCGTACAGACTCCGTAATGCCGTAATAAGACAGGAAAGGTTTTGGCAGAAGCCAGCGTAGGTCAGTCTCCAGCTTTGCACACCCAACACAACAAAGGAAGAAGAAACGAAAGTAAGACACAAACAGTTGCTAGGATTGCACCGCGTTGGCGGGCTCGTGGCTTGGCATTGGCGGCGAGGAAGGAGCAACCGGAAATTGAAACGCATTGGAAACAGGCATGTTGTGGTCGCCCCACTTTTCAATGTGTCGTACTGGCCATTACGGAACGGCATTTGGTGCATCAAACATCCCGCCAGCAAGTTTTTCAAAAATAGCCGTCGCTAACCTTGTAGAGCCGTACCACTGTGGGTTGGCAAGACCACACCAGAGTCAATCATCAATGGCCGTTCCTTATCTTTGGCCGGGGCGGGCATGGACCGAACCGACGACACACGTAAAGAGCAGCCATTCTGAATGGCTCGATATACACATGTTCAGCTCCTTCATCTTTAGTGACAGACGATGATTGAAAGCGGCCCATGGCCAGAGCAGAGCGCTGCCGAGTTCCGACCAAGGCTAACGCGCGCATCCAATCATGCACCCGTACATGCCATGTAGAACTATATAGCTCCGATCATACTAATGCACTTTTGGCGCCCATGTTGTCGACATGAACGAGATTCACATTCTTTGTCTCGTTGGCGCGCTCGATCGATGTGAAAACACCAAAAAGAATGGCTACCCGCCTGGCTTGCGAAGATTGCGTCAAGATGATGCCACCCAAGAACCGGCCCAAACAGGTGAGAGCTCAGGAAATACATAGAATGAAGTACTGTACGTATAGTACGTTCTGGACAGCCGTGGCCGGTGAGGGAGCACTTGCTGCCACGATTGGCTCATATTCAATTAAGGTGTGTCTCATCCCCCCCGGCGTCACGGCCCGTGTGCCCACGTGGAGGCACGAAGAAGATGGGTGGTGCCAAAAAGACAATATGAGACCTTGCTTGAGATCTAATATCCGGGTCCCCACAGCCGAGACAGCCAAAAGAGAAGAAGGAAAAAGAAAGACACGGAGGAGCGATGACAATCGTGACACCACACCCCAGGCGCGCACGGTGGCGCGCTGCAGATGCAAGCTGCAAGCAAATCAGCCAGCGCCGGGCAATCAAGATACGCATGCACAACTATCCGGGCAAGGCCGCTATACATCAACGGCAAGGCAGTTCCTCGCATTTGGTCGTGTCTCCGGTCCATCGACGTGATCATATGGTGCATTCCCGATGCTGCTAGTTGCCACGGTCCAGTCTGGTAGGGCCTTGACCTTCTGCCCGATTGATTTCCGCATTCCTTGCCGGGGGCGCTGGCACTTGGTGGGATGGATATCAAATTTAGTTGAAACAGGACCTGGAAGACAGCCCTCTTGTCGTTGGGGGCCGCTACACATACCCAGATAGCAGCAGTACATACCCATACATAGCCCAACTGCTGGCACGGCTTCGGGCATCTCAGATGACATTGACTCCATGACGACCACTCAAGCCCCACGGATTGACCTTGTGCACCAGTGCCTTGCCGTCACTGCTGGCTTTCTCTCCCGGCACCACGACGGCACTCAACAGGGGCCCATGACCAGCGACCAGGTATTCCGTTTGTTACATTCGTATACCCGAGAAGCGAGGATTGAGGTTAGGCGGCGCGGGCTGGAGGCTTTAAATTTGTCTTTCTCTTCCTTGTACAACTCGGCATCCTCGCTCTGCAGACGGCGTAGAGGAATTCATCAGTTGCTTGACCGAAAGTCGCCATTTTGCACGCCCCCGACTCCCATAGGTTTAGTATGATAAACCAGATTTGTCGCGCACGTACACATGTCAATTTCCAGTCACTCGGTGCTCTGCCTCTCGGTAGCCGTTCGATTGACCCATGCTCCGTAGCACCTGTGCGTCGTGAGGATGCATGACGCCCCGACGAGCTGGAATTCGCGAGCACAAGCGGGTAGGACCGGGGTGTACCGCGAGCGAGCGGGATATGGGGACGTCTGATCGATAGAGTCAAATAATCTCGCAATCTCAAGCTGGTGCTGCCCACGGCGCCTGTTGGGCCGATCAATCCCCATCTTGTCTGCCTGAGCGTCGTCGGAGGGTTGGTTGGTGCATCATGTACAGACTGGGCTGGCTGAAGTGCGCGCAGTTGACCAGATACCGTAGACAGCCGTAGACAGCCGTAGACAGCCGTAGACATTTGGACCGCTCCTGCCCAAATTAGACATGATGGCGATGGATTGTTTTTCATGGGCATTTGTCAACCGTCCTGTCTGGCCCTGAGCTCCAGTCATGTTCCCATGTGCACCTGCCCAGGCGCATTCAGGAATCAGAACGCTGAACCCACACCCCCGGCCCCTCTACCCGCTTCAGCGATCCATCCATCCGTCATTAATGCATTGCCTAGGCAGCGCCGCTCCAGTGACGTTCCAGTGACAGCCCCCCCCATGACAGTCGCTGACGCGCCTGCCTGCATGTGTGCGCACAACATCGAAGCTCCACCAGAACAAGAACAGCCAGGCACTAAGATGGGTGGTGCCAATGTCAAATCAAACACAGCCCTCTTGCCTCTCCCATTTTTCCTCTTCCCACCCTCGTCCCTCGTCCCTCAACACCACACCCTCGCCTTTTCATCCTGCATCTGCTGCAAATCGAATTTCCCACGCTGCTGCCCTGTCGCGCCCAATGTTTTCCTCATGTCCGGTCCGAGTTCCCAGCCCGAAAATGCCGCACCCCCTGCACTGCTGAGTCAAGACACTGCCCGGTTCATTACTGCTGTTCCAGATCGGCTTGCAGCTCCTGCCGGGTGGTCTGGTCAGAATGCCGTCCTCAACCCAACCCCTGTCGTGGATCATCCTGTCTCCTCAACACCGCCTGCTCGCTCCATAGACTTGGACCAAGACGACATAGCAGAGGGGGAAGATATAAGATCCCGCGACCCCAATCAAAATAACCAGAGGCAACTTGGCCCGTCTCTTCTGTCGCAAGCTCTGGCGTCTGCTCGCGGCATCCAGGCACAGAAACACGTCCATAATCACACCAGTCTCAGCCCCACAAAGTACGATTCCAACAAGAGTAACGGAAGCAGCAATACCATAAGCCAGCCGCTCAGAGGTCAACCAAAAGGCAGACTGGATCATTTGGGTCAAGCAAAGGAATCATCGACTTCTTCGTCCTACACCGCAAGTCGTTCGAAGAAGAATGGAGAGCAACAAGCCTCCGTAGATCGCGATCCGACTGAGTCTACATGCGGCATGGCATCACCAGCTATGCTGCCGATAACGTCGGCATCACTAAAGGGTCGAGAGTCAAACGCCCTGCAACGCCATTATAACCCGCCAAACTTGGCGCAAGCCAGAGAAATCGAACGCCGCGACTTCCTCGGCAGAGCTACAGGCCGGGCCTCCACGTCTCTAGACCTCGACCGCTCCACCACAGCCATCGTCAACAAGTCGAACGCTCCGTCACTCTCCGCGAGCTCAGAAGACTCTGACAGCACGACAGACGCCCCACACGACACAGATGGGTCGGCATCGTCGATGCGTTACAGGTCGTCCATCAACGAGCTATCGCAGACAACTGCATCATTGCTTCTCCAACGCCCTTGTCTGGCCAGAAACATGACACCAAGTCCAGAAAAGACGGAAAAGGTCTGGTCCATTGGTTCTGGCCATGTTGAGGAAGAGCATGGTTTGGTGGAAAAGTCTGTCGCCGAGGCCATGGCTGGCGTTGAACCAAATGCAAGAAGTCGCAAAGCAAGCTATAGTCTTCGATTCTTCAAAGAAGGTCTTCCGCCTGGAGAAAAGCCTCGACGCAAGGACATCAAATCAACGCCTCGCGACAAACTGTCGTCCACATCGGAAGAAGGTGGTATGCAAGACGCATCAATCGCTGCCCAAGTCCTGCCATCAGACAGCAATCGCATCGTGTTGCAAGGGGCCCGTGATGGAGACCCAACTTCGCCTACTCTTGACCACCTCAACATGGGCCCTGCCGATATAGCAACCGAGGGTGACACAACGCCTGTGAAACTCCGCACGAAACGAAGACCAGACGGTCAGGCGGCGGCACTCGCTGGGCCGATACCGCTACCTCCAGAGGTGGGGCCGAGTCCGGTATCGAAAGCCGACCATGTGGAGCGGCCATCAGAGTCAGCTGATAACCACCACACTGGAGACCAGCCCGCTGGTGACATTTTGAGCAGCCAGTTCGCCGAGCCTCGTAGTGTCCACGATGACCACCGCTACGATGCCATCAAATCACTTCGAGGTGGTGCTGGCGCCGACCCTGGCTGCCATGCCGATGCTGATGGCGAATACGCGGACGAGTCAGGCGAGGAAAAGATCTCCTCTGCCGTCTTTCTCCCTCATAAAGCGATGCCTGATGCTCGAACCCCGTCTTCAGATCTGGCAGATGCATACCAAACTCAGCGACCAAGATCATATTCAAATAGTAGCTCTCATACGTGGCTCGTGAAAGCGGATGAACCCGAACCCAAAACCGAACTGGGGACTGATGCCCACGACAATGATGTCGATGTCGCCACGCCTCTCTACCAATCCCATCCTCAGTCTCTCGAGATTGTCGCATCACGCGGCTCAGATGCGTTGCCAGATACTTCTGACGATGTTTTCATTGCAGATGATGATGTTGAAGTGATTAAATGCCCGCAGGTCAAGCAGTCAAGCACTAGTGTCATCTCTCATGGGGATCATGTTCATCAGCACCAGCATACTCCTTGCCAGCCTCTTGACGCCATAGAACTGATCCCATACAAACATCAAGTGGGCGGGCACACTACTCTGTGGCGCTTCTCAAGAAGAGCTGTCTGTAAACAACTCAACAATAGGGAAAACGAATTCTACGAAACAATTGAACGCTATCACCGCGACCTTCTTCCATTTCTTCCTCGGTAAGTTCCCACTTTCTCTTTGGCGCCACTGGGACAGGTCCTGGACCACGACCACGGCAGTGATGGCATTGGTATTTTGGATGCTCCCATGGGGCAGCGGCAGCATGATCGACTTTGTTGATTTCTTTTGTGTTACTCACAAACCGTCGCCTAGGTATATTGGTGTGCTCAACGTAACGTTTCAAAAGAAGCCTCGTCGAAAGAGTACAATGAAAAGGGATGAAGGTTCCGCAGGCGACCGGAGGAAGGCGCTTGAACACAACCACGAACCCTTGAATACAGTCAACGGAGTCGACCATGGAAAGACGGAGGCTTCCACGAACGAACCGGTCGAGCCGTCGCCGAATCGAGTTGTTAGTCAGTCGCTGGCGAACGCGGCATTGCGCATCCCAACAGTGACGTTCGATGACAACAAGCATATACTTCCTCGGAACCTTCTCCAGCCGACGCCCCCGTTCGATTTTTACAGACGCCGCAGCGCCTCTGCCGCAAAGTTATGCGATAACGTGTCCGAAGCTCAAGCATCACGGCCATCACTCGACGCAAGGCCGAATAGCTGGGGTGCAACCACAGTCAATAAACGTCTGCGGAACGAGGTCTTCAACGATGCCTTTCTAAAAGAGCCTGTTGAGGTCCAGAAGCACCGAAGGCCGCATCAACGTGCGGTGCCTCGTCCCACGTTGCAACGGCTTTTGCGGCCAACAAATTCTGATTCAAATCTTGTCGGCTTTGGCAAGCAAGAAGGCGACAAGAGTACGGACATCACGGTCGAGGTCGAGATGCTGCCGCCTCGTATCCAAGAGCATGGCAAGACATGGAGCGAGCGTGGTGTCTGCACTACGCCTAACACTAATAAGCCTGACGGAGCCGCCGCGACATCCATCACCGACATTGCAGGGACTAGCGCTCCCGAACCGGAAATCATGAAGGCCAACCTCGACACTGGCCGGAGAAGGCGTAGATACTCTGCAGGTGGACTTCGACGACGTCCAGAAGATGTCCGAGACTCTCGGGGAAACCTCAAATACTTCGAGGAAGCCGACGCGGCAGGGTACAAGAATGGAAACGATGCCGAGTCCAAAGAATACGCCCAAGAGGATGAGAAAAACTCTCTTGCGGATGTTTTGGAAACAGAAGGGGGGGAAGGAGCCACTGGTGACGAACTCCAAGAAAGCACTGGGCCACTTCACATGTTGCGGTTTACTGCCACGTTGGAGGCGCCGTTGGCTTCGACCAGCCCGACTACCGAGTTCAAGAAGATTCCTCGACCCATCAACCCGAAAGAGGCCAAAACGCAAGGAGACCGAGTGGAGTATTTTCTCTTACTGGAAGATTTGACTGCGGGCATGAAAAGGCCTTGCATGATGGACCTGAAGATGGGAACGCGTCAATACGGCGTGGATGCCACTCTCAAGAAGCAAAAATCTCAGCAGGAAAAATGTAAAAGCACCACGTCTGCTGAACTAGGTGTGCGTATCTGCGGGTTGCAGGTTTGGAACGTAAAGACGCGGTCGTATGAGTTTCAGGACAAGTACTTTGGTCGCAATGTCAAGGCTGGTGTCGAGTTTCAGAATGCTCTCCAACGGTTTCTGTACAATGGTGTTGACTCGAGCAGCATTTTGCGGCATATTCCCGTTATTTTGAGGAAGCTTGCGCAGCTCGAACAAATTGTGCGCGGCCTTCGAGGCTACCGCTTCTATGCGGCCAGTTTGCTAATGTTTTACGATGGGGACGACACGGAAGATACAGGCGGCTATGAGACAATGTATGATTCGACAACAGATGCTGCGACAGATGCCGAGGAAACGACTCGGCGCCGGCGGAGGAACCCGCGCGAGATTGACTTCAAGATGGCCGACTTTGCCAACAGTCTTACACCTTGTGATGACATCTCTGATAAAGCTTGTCCTCCTCGGCATCCTGATGAACCCGACTCCGGGTTTTTGAAGGGTCTGAGGAGTCTTCGATATTACTTTCTCCAGATCCAAAAGGACGTTAGGTCTGAGCTGAATCTGGGGCCTCGAAGCGCGCGTGCCACTCATCATTGGGCCGCTGTCAATGTCGGCGGTGATGTGCAAAATGACGATGAAGAAGACCTGGAGAGCGGTAGCTCCCTCAGTCTTTGAGCGCTAAGAAATGCACCATGATGCTCTCTGTTTTATGTTTTCGGCGTGTTTCGAGATGTTGAGGATACCCAAGCGAGCTTCGGCCCTGAGGAAGCTGCAAGTTCCGCCATTGTAGCCGTTGCCACCTGGCATATCTTTGAGAAGCACTTTCTTCACGATGGACTGGGGCGTTTGCTTGCTTCGTGTCATTTGGGCTCAATGCGTCGGCTCTTTGTTGCTGATGTGTCGGTTGTTAGCATTATTTAGAGCTGATGGTTTTCTTTGCCTATGTTTTTCTTTTTCTTTTTCTTTTTTCTTTTTTTTTTCTCCTTTTCTTTTCCTTTTCTTTCCTTTTCTTCTTTTTCTTTTTCTTTTTCTTTTTCTTTTTCTTTTTCTTTTTCTTTTTCTTTTTCTTTTTCTTTTTCTTTTTCTTTTTCTTTTTCTTTTTCTTTTTCTTTTTCTTGTTCCTTTTCTTTTTCCTTTTCCTTTTCCTTTTCCTTTCCTTTTCTTTTCTTTTCTTTTCTTTTCTCCTGTTTTTCTCTTCTGTGACGATATGCCTCGCCATTATTTCCATGTGCCTGGCAGTACATCTGCCGAAGATGTGTGGACGCGTCGGCATCTGGTTGCGCTGTATTTATGAATGAGTTTTAATTGATTACTCTTGGAATGGATTGTACTTTGTGCTGGCATGGAGCTCTTACGGATCATGCTGGGTTTAGACTGAGAAGGGACCAGTTAAAAAGACTGACGAAACAAAGCATTGGCATATTTTGCGGTGTCTGCTTGTTGTATAGCCAGCACGAATACGGATACCTTTGGAGTTTACTTCTTGTTTTTTACTTCTTTTTTTCTTTTTTCTCCTGTTTTGCTCCCTTTCTTTTCTTCTCTTTTTTGTTTATATAGTTTTCTGTAGTTTTCCCCCTTGTTGTTATCAAGTTTGCTGTCAGAGATGCCCTGCAAGATTGGAAGGAAAGGTCATGGAATGACGAGGGATTATGCAGCTGGGAATACTTAGAGTGTGTTAGAGAAAATCATGAATGCATGTACCGTCTATTGCTACGGTGGGATTAAGAAACGTAGAACAAAAAGACATGTTAAGTGACAAGAACCTTGCGGCTTGGGCGTGAATTGGCTCGTCGCAGCTCAATAATGGTCATGTGAGATGTAATGAAGGAGGTTGGGCGGCGGAATAGGGTCCTTTTCTTTCACGGTTTATTTTTAGCATAGAATTGTCAACCGAGGTGTTGGTTTCTGGTGTGAAAAAGTGAAGCCAAGGTGAGTTGTGGAAACTTGGCATGTCAAGCAAACGCGTTGACGTTCTTTATCCTGGGTATTTTAGACATAAGAGAAAGGAAAACTACTTGACAACACAAGACAGAAGGGCTTTGCTTTTAACTAATTTATCAAGGGGAAAGAAATTTCCTCGCATATACATACTTTTAAATACTTGGCCCTTTTTCGACACTCTTTTCTTTTCAACAATGAGCCTTGATTCACGTATAGACTCTTGGCGTCATTCTGTGCCCTCGCGAGTAGAGAGGGAGGACCCGTTTGAGAATGATGGGTTTCAGGGACGCTGCTCGACGAGATGTGTATGAGATTGATTATTTTTCTTTCTTTCTTTCTTTCTTTCATCAGATCCCTCTTCTCCTCCCCCGCAAGCTCCGCAGGTGCAGTCGAAAAGTGACTGACCCGAACGGCAGACATTTAGACAGGACGACCCCCCGCAGGCACCGAAGCAGGCCTCGCGCTTGACATCTCTGTGCTCGAGAATCACCCCGTTTCGGAGGCGGCGAGGGGGGGCAAAACAGGGGACTGACCTGGTATCGGGGCACTCACGGGGATGCTCGGTTTCATCTGCGGTCTCGCATGGGGGCGCTTCGGCTGCGCAGGCGACGGGCGGTATGCAGACACAGGTGGGGGCTACGGCCCTGCTCAAGAGCATATTTGGTCGGAAGAGGGCGAGGAGTCCGACGCCGCCGCCGCCGCCGGTGCTGCTGCTGGGGGAGCCGGTGAAGCTGCGGTTCTTGTTTGTGGGGGAGGGGGGGTCGGGACAGACGGCGTTGCTGTAGTCTGTGATGCACCATTCCTTGTTCTTGTTCTTGTTCTTGTTCTTGTTCTTGCCCTTCCTTCTTTTATTGGGGCAGATGCTCATTCTTCGAATCACTAGCCGCACCGCATTTGGCTACTTTCCAGATGTAAGCCCATTGTCCCTGTTTGTGCAACACTTGCGGACTTTTTGGTCTTCTTCTTCTTCTTCTTCTTCTTCTTCTTCTTCTTTCGTCCATCTGTGCAAGGTTTTGGTTGACAATTAGGCCCCCCTTTTCCAGACAGCAGCGATCCCAAAGACAACCTACGAGACGTACACGCTCGACAGACCGCAGTTGCCCGCAGAGATGGAGCTCTGGGATACTTCTGGCTCGGGGGACCTGAATATGGTTGCGCAGCTGTCCTACATGGCTTGGGATGCCGTCTTTTTGTGCTTTGACGTCAAGGAGAAGATGGGGTTGTTGAGGATTCTGAGCTGGGTATGTGTGCGTGTTTTGACCCCCTTCCCTGGCGAGCTCAAGGGGAAGACAAGAGGAAGGGAAAGGAGGAAGACAAGGGGGAAGGGGTGAAGAGAGAAAAAGGTGCTATATCTGCTGACGTTTGTGATGGAAAAAAACATGACGGGGATATAAAAAGTGGGAGCATGCCGTGGACCAGGGTTTCTGTGCTAATGCCGGACCGTTGGTTTATCTGCTGGGCTTGAAGAGGGACCTGAGAATGGAGTGTTCCTTTGAGGATCACAGGGTGGCTTTGGAGATGGGGCTGACGGTTGGTTCGCCGCGGTGCTGTGTTAACCCGAGGGATGTAGGTGTTCTGGGTTGTTCGTTTCCCCTTGCTTTGTGTCGGTGGTGTGGAGATGATGGATGGCGGTTTTGCTTTTATTTCCATCTTCTATTTCAACGTGTTTCGTTTTATTTCCTTCACTGACCGTTTCTGGCAGGCAGGCTGGCATGCGAGGCGGATTGGGGCAGAACGATATGCGGAATGCTCGGCGCTGACGGGGGAGGGGGTTGAGAATGTGGTGGAGGAGGCGGGGAGGCGAGCGTTGGAGAGGGTTGTTGAGCGGGAGGCGGGGGAGTTGGCGGGGAGGGCGGTGAGGCGGCGACTGGGGTGACGTGTGTGACAATGTTGGTTCGTGGACTTGACCTGGCGTTGGAAGCCATCACGATGGTTGCCGTGGACGAGAAAGGTCAAGTGCACGCACACCCATCGTAGAAGATTGTCCGGGTTTGGCCCGACCCTACCCTGCGGCGGACTCCACTTTCCACTCTGAATCTGAATATCCATCCGTCCTGTACATCACGTTGACCTCAGAAAGCACCCCCGTTGCTTGCCGTTTCACAGCAAAGCCCATCGAGGTCATGGAAAACCTGCTGGCGGCATTCGCATAGATCACAGCAGTCTCGAAGCTCGACATGCGCACTCCAGGAAAACCCTGTTAGCTACCAGGGGGCTTCCCGGGCCAGCGTCGCCAATCCGCTTGCGCATTTCCGATTTCAACCCATCCAGACGGCACCTTCTCAACCCATCCATCCCATCACAAAAGATGATCACGTCGGCTGCGCTGGCGACCGGCATCCTCGCCGTCGCAGCCTTGATCGGCGCCTCCATATCAGTCCTTGCCTACTTTGCGCAGTCGTGGCGCAGCGTCATTCTCACGCTTCTCGCCGGCCTCATCACCACATGTATTGGCGTCGCCGTAAGCAAAAGACCGTCCCACTTGCTCAACATGGCATGACCCGACTTTCCAGTTTTTCTAACGCATCGACCTCCCAACACAAAAAAAAGACACGACATATCCAGGTGGTGCAGAATCGCCGCCCGATAACCTGGCCGAGCACACCGCCCCCTTCCCAAGACGCCGCTGCTTCGGCGCCGCCCCCAAACGAGTACTACCTCTTCGTGCTCGGCTCGGGCGGCCACACCAAGGAGATGCTCATGATGATGGACGACGGCACGCGCGACTTTGGCGCCGCCACGCACCGCCGGTACCTCATCTCGAGCGGGGACAGCATGTCGGAGAACCACCTCGAGGACTACGAAAGGGAGTTGAGGGCGTCCCCCTCCTCCTCGCCGCCGGGCACCTACGACAAGCGCGTCGTCACGCGCGCCCGCCGCGTACACCAGCCGCTGCGGTCCACCCCCTGGACGAGCCTCCTGAGCGTCCTCGACATCTTTCCCGTTTTGCTGGTTCCGCCAGAGACGGAGGGCGGCGGGATACTGCGCTTTCCCGCCTTGATCTTCTCGAATGGCCCTGCGACGGGCTTCTTTGTCGCCCTGGCCGTCCACGTTTTGAAGATGCTGGGTTTGGTGCCGGGTGAGAGGATGAAGTTTGTCTATATTGAGTCGTGGGCGAGGGTGGCGACACTCAGCCTCACGGGCAAGTTGCTGTACTATGCTGGCTTGGCGGATGCTTTCTACGTGCAGCATGAGGAGGTAGCGGCCAGGTATGGGCTTGTGAACGCGGGGGAGATGGTTTTCAACGCGCGGCGGCTGGAGGAGATGAATGGGCGCCGGTGACTGCTGTATCAAGCATCCGTGATACATAATGTACATGGTATACGTACGATACCTCTTTTAGGACGTCAAAGAAGGGGGGAAAAAGAGAAAGAAACAGGACAGTTCTATGCTTTATCCAACTCCGCAGCTGGCATCCCCTCCACCCCCTCCCCCTCCTCCTCGGCGCCAAACGTCTCGATTTCCGAATTCGATCTCGCCTCTATATTTGCCGTTTGCTTCCCGGCCCATATCTTCCAGTTTTCAAACTCCCGGTCCTCCAGTTGCATGCCGATCTCGAGTCGCGTCTTGCCAAAGTACGCCCCTACGTGCTTTGCTTCCTCGACGGCCAACCTCTTCTCGATTTCTTCTTCTTGGCGCAGTCTGTAGAATTCGCGGCGCGCCGTGTCGTATGCCTGGCGTTTGCTCATATTTTCGTTCTGCATGAGGAACAATTGGCGTTGGACAACGCTGGTTGGTATTGAATAGTCAGCTAAGTTGTTTAACCTTTTTTTTTTTTTTTCGTCCCCCTTGTCTCTCACGCCTCTCCTCTCCTCTGAGAGACCTGGATGCCGTCACTCTTGGGGACAAAAAACCACTACTCACCATTCACCCGTGAGGGCAACACCGGGCTGTCGTAGCCCCTTGCCCCAATCGCAGTACTGGTAGTCTTTGCCGTCTAGCTCGAGAATGACACGCGGTCGGGCGAGTTCCCAGGGGTGGTCTTTGTAAAAGTTCGTGCGCAGGGCGTCCTCGGGGTAGCTTATCCGTTGGGGACGGTAGAGCTTCTTGGGCTTCTTGGCTTTGGGGTTGGGCATTCGGTGTCGCGGGGGGATTGTGCGGACGAGCGACTCGGCGGGCGGGACTGAGTTGATGACCTGGTACCAGGGAGGGGGGACGGCGGGATGGCCTGCGAGCATCTGGTGGTTGAGCTCTTGGGTGACGGCTTCGAAGACGCGCGCGGGTCGAATTTGTCGGCCGCCCATGGTGGATGGCAGCCTGCGGCAGAGAGCGACGGGAAGAGATTTCTCAGATTGTATATTGCGAGGGCATCTTTGATGCGTGGTAGGTATGAGCTGGGGCCCTGGGATGCACGAACGAAGCGTTCGATTGGTGATTGTTGCGACTGGCGTTGAAGATGTGATGTCCTGTCGCATGCCTCGAATTGGGATAGAAATTTGGGAGTCGGCGAATCGTAATGCCGCACGGTCAACAGTGGCGGGTCATGGCAAAAACGCTGGAGCTTTGCCAGTCAAAAAATTCCGTCTTCGCAAGACGCAGAGTCCCACCCGTCACATTGTCGCCCTTGTTACTTTGTACATGAATTTCCAGCAAATAGCGTCGTTTCCCGCCTTCGCCGCCCGTCTATCGCAGTCTGCAAAGGACGTGCAATCATGAGGAGGGGTCCATGAAACTATGCAAAGTGGATGGCTCCGTCTGTGGCGCGGTCCTCGGCCGCCCATCAGCGAGTCCAAGGACCGTCCAGGCGGCAAGGAGAAGCTTCTGCCGAGTCACTGCGACGGAACCGCCTATGCCGAAGACGAAGCACGGGCACGGATCGTGTTCGAGAAGCGCGAGGTGGATATTGTCAACCTTTACGCCGCCGACAAAGGAGATTGTCCGTCCGTGTCAAGCATCGCATCCACGATCCAGACGTCGACGCTACAGCACCGCAGGCGAGCTGCCGCCTCCGGCGTCTCCAGGAAGCTTCCCGCACTCACGACTACCCTCGGGGAAGCAGGACAGACACCAGCTCATGTCTCTTGTCGGACAGCGGGGGGCGGGCACCGTTCAGGAGCATCTCGACTTTCATCGAGATCCTTACCGCAGGGGATACGCCCAGCCAGACGGACCGAAAGTACAAGTCTCGGAGAAGAAGATTGATGTGGAATATCCCAAGACGGAAGAGACCTTCAGGATCAGCGGAGAGTTGCATGAGCATATAGCAGAGCTCTGCGCGGCCATTGGACAGCGGATGCGACATCCCGCCCGCGTCACGCTCAGGTCAATCTATAAATCATACCGTCAACTTCCCGAACCGCGCATGCTGTACCTTACCTGGCCATGGCGGAGCAGGCTGTTCAAAGTCATGGGCATGCCTGCTAAACGAGATGCCGAATCCATGCTGCGATATTTCGCCCTGGTTGCGGATGTGAAGAACGCCGGGCTCACACTGCGTCTCGCACAATGGAACTTTGCGCTGGCCTTTGCGGCGCAGCACGCCCGAAGAATGACGACGCGAAACCTGTCTTCCGCTCTGCGGCTGTGGAGGGAAATGGAGAGGGAAGCCCACATCATGGGAAATGAAGTCACCTTCAACGTGCTCTTTGATGTGGCCGCCAAGTCTGGCAACTTTACCCTCGCCAACATGATCTACAAGGAAATGGAGAATCGCGGCATCGAGTTCAATCGCTTTCACCACGTAAGCCTGATCCATTACTTTGGTCTGAGGCTCGACTCTGGCGGCGTACGAGCTGCCTACAAAGAGATGGTGGAATCGGGAGAGATGATTGATACCGTCGTCTTGAACTGTGTTCTATCTGGGCTTTTGCGGTGCGGAGAAGAGGAAGCGGCCGAGGAGACGTATCAGAAGATGAAGAATGCTCATGCGCTGGCGTCGGACATGCGCCCGAGGGACTACATGACGGACAAGGTTGTCACACGGGTCCTGATGATGTTTTCCAAGCTTGGCAAGAAATATCCTCAGCTGAAAGAGTCGTTGCAGACGAGTTTTCGGCCGACGCCTGACCTGCATACGTACGAAATGTTGATTCAGCATCATGCCATCAAGATTGGCAATCTTGCCAAGGTCGCTCAGTACCTGGACGAGATGAAGCAACTCAGGATTCCTGTGCATCCCACGCTATTCCTTGTGCTGTTCAAGGGGTTCCATCGCCATGGCGGGGTTCCCGGCTCCGACTGGAGTGAGCAGAGACTGAGCGCCGTCTTGACCGCGCTGTACCAGGCCAAAGACGCCAACGGCAAGGCCTTTAGTATCCAAACGTGGCCCGTCTTGTGGGCCTTGCGAGCAGTCAAGAAGTGTTCGTCGAATCAGGCCGTCTTGGAAACCTTTGATGCCATGTCCGAGCGCTGGGACATTGCGGGTGAACGGTTGCAGTTCATCCATGACGCACTTGAGAAGATATTGCAGGATAGGGAGAGGAAGTCGGATTTTTATTACTGCACGCCAGATGATGCGGAGTAAATACCCTATTTATAGTACAATTTTTTTTTTTTTTGGAATAGAAATCATCCAACTTTCGGAAAGATGTAGTAACATGTCACGAGGGTTCAGCATATTCGGAAGGTGATACTCGAGAGATGGTATACTGGTACACAAACGGAATTTTTATTTTGTTTACAGTTGTATCGACCGAGCTTGCGTCTATACCAGAGCCAGTGGTTGCTCGACTACCCTTTTCATGTTCGCCGCCCATTTCGAAGCCAACGAAAAAACCACAACCAATATCCCAAGCTCACTGCTCCTTGTAGGTCTGGTAGACTGTTTTCAGTTACTCTCGTTAGCTCTCAAGCCAAAACACACCATTTCTCCACCATCGACACAAAAGACGCACCAGCAATACCGAACGGGGCGAAGAAACCGGTCGCCACAAAAGTCCAGTAGCAGGGGCCGAACCACTTGCTGCGAGGGTTGAAGGGAATGTTGGTGTATGGTCCCTCGGGGTAGTGGTAAGGAGAGGACATGCGAGCGCGCGTGGCGTGGAAGCCTCGGCGGGAGCCCAGCGAGTTGGTCGTGCGGACGGCGGCGCGAGAAAACATCTGCGTTCAAGAGAGGGTCAATCAGCTGTGTGGCAGAGCGCGGTGTGTTTAAACGGCGCGACGAACCTTGAAGACGACTTATCGCGATGATGGGGAGGCTTTGAGCAGTATCAACGGCGTGATTGGGTCCGAGGTAATGATGGTGGTGGTGTGAGGTCGATTGGAAGTTGCACAGGCTCGTTGAGTCACGTGGCTAGGCTGGTACTTAAATGGTGGGGAAGAGAGAAGAGTGGAAGTGCCCAATAGCCGGCTACCTAGGTACTCACCGTCTGCGCGACCTGGATGGATCATCAATTTTTTTTTTCTGCCAGTCAAATGATAGATGTCACAGCACGTGACATCGCATATATAGGTAGGCCCCACCGTTGTCGATAGTAATAGATCTCCACCTTCCCGAGTAACCAAGAAATTTTATTGCATGTTTGGGATCGCCGATTTGCCTACTGATGCAATCTTTGCTTGGTGGAGGTACTTGCACCCACCTGAGGATCAGGCTTGCGCGCTTTATCAAGTTTGTTTCTTTGTTAATGGACGCAAAGATTCACCGCTTTTAAAGAAATTACCAAGTACAACCTGAGATTTTGGCCAAGACAGCTACGTGCAGCTGTTATTTAATTCCAACAGCCGTCATACGTCAACCACATTCGTCACCATGGATGAAATGTTTGATGTGTTTGATGGCAAGGCCGAGTCCCAGAGTGCCAGCGAGTCGGACCAAGGACCTCGAAAGAGTCGAAAGCACGACCGGAGTAAGAAGCGGAAGGCTGATGAAGCGATTAATGGAATGGCGCCGACGGAAACATCCAAGGCAGGGACTGACGCGGATATGGCAAACGCCATGGAGACGTCAAAAGCCGACGATTCTGACAAGGAGGCTTCCGATACGCCCAGTCAGCAGGACAAGAAAAGACGGAAAAAGGAAGACGGTGCCAAGCCTGTTATGACGGATACGTTCGAAACCGCACAGTCGAGAGAGGTTGCCGGAGCAGCTACTCTGATGGCACAAGATGCGTCGCTCGTCCTCTCGCACAACATTCAACACCAGACTGCCCTGCCACCTGACCTGGACTACGAATACGTGCCCTTGTCTGAACACAAATCACCAGAACAGCCCGCGAGGACGTGGGATTTCAAACTGGATCCTTTTCAGAGCCTATCGGTGGCGTCTATCGAACGCGACGAGAGTGTCCTGGTCTCTGCACACACCTCTGCGGGTAAAACCGTGGTGGCCGAGTATGCAGTTGCGCAGTGCTTGAAGCGCAACCAGAGGGTTATCTACACGAGTCCCATCAAGGCATTGAGCAACCAAAAGTATCGGGACTTTGAGACCATCTTCGGCGACGTTGGCCTCATGACTGGCGATGTCACCATTAACCCCACTGCGAGCTGCCTGGTCATGACGACGGAAATCTTGCGATCCATGCTGTACCGCGGGTCCGAGATTATGCGAGAAGTTGCCTGGGTCATTTTTGACGAAATTCACTACATGAGAGACAAGACGAGAGGTGTGGTCTGGGAAGAGACAATCATTATGCTTCCAGACAAGGTTCGATATGTCTTTCTCTCAGCCACAATTCCCAACGCTTTTCAGTTTGCCGAATGGATCGCCAAGATTCACCACCAAGCGTGCCATGTTGTGTACACCGACTTCCGCCCGACGCCGCTGCAGAACTACTTTCTTGCCGCGGGATGTAATGGTGCCCGCATTGTGGTGGACGAGAAGGGCAACTTCAATGAGCAAAACTTCAACATTGTCATGAAGCAGATTGAGGAACGGAAAGGCACCGAGTCAAATGATGTGTCGGCTAAGCTGAAGGGCAAAGGCAAGAACAAGAAGACTAACAAGGGAGGCACAGATGACAGTGGTTCCGATATACATAAAATTCTTCGCATGACCATTAAGAAGAAGTTCAACCCTGTCATTGTCTTCAACTTCAGCAAGCGGGAGTGCGAGAACATGGCGATTAGTGTCCAGAAACTCTCGTTCAATGATGACTCGGAAAAGGCCATGGTTAAAAAAGTGTTCCAGAGTGCAATCGAGACTCTGTCTGAACAAGACAGAGATCTCCCTCAGATTCAACATTTATTGCCCTTGCTTGTCAAAGGAATTGGTATCCATCATTCGGGCTTGCTGCCGATCTTGAAGGAGACGATTGAGATTTTGTTCCAGGAATCCCTGATCAAGGTCTTGTTCGCGACGGAAACCTTTTCCATTGGTCTGAACATGCCTGCCAAGACTGTGGTTTTCGCCCAGGTCACCAAGTGGGATGGCGTTAAGCGTCGTCCTATCACGTGTTCCGAGTACATTCAGATGGCTGGTCGTGCAGGACGACGTGGTCTCGATGATCGCGGCATTGTCATCATGATGATTGATGACAAGCTGGACCCGGAAACTGCCAAGAGTATTGTTACTGGCCACCAGGATAAACTGAACTCTGCATTCTACCTGGGCTACAACATGATTCTCAACCTGCTACGTATCGAGGCCATCTCCCCCGAGTTCATGCTGGAGAGATGCTTTCATCAGTTCCAGAACGCCGCTAGTGTGCCTTCACTCGAGAAGGAACTAATGGCCTTGCAGCAGGAACGGGACGGCTTGTCGATTCCCGACGAGACAACAATCAAGGATTACTACCAGATTCGACAGCAACTCAACACCTACACCAAGGACATGCGCTGCGTCATCCAGCACCCGAGTCACTGCCTGGACTTTCTGCAACCGGGCCGCCTGGTGCAGATTTACAACCCCAAGGAGGCTCAGGACAATGTGGCGGGAGGTCTGGATTTCGGATGGGGTGTGATTGTCAACCACGAGCTCCGCCGCGCGCCTAGACTCGGCGAGCCAGAGCATGTGCCGCAAGAATCTGTCCTCATCGACGTCTTGCTCACCATCTCTCCGTCGAGCCCAACCTTCACACCGGGTATGGTGGCGGGCGATATGCCCCCTGGCGTCAGACCCGCGGGCAGCGATGAAGAGGGCATCACCGTGATTGTGCCCTGTCTTCTCACCTGCATGAAGGCGATTAGCCAAATCCGCATATTCATGCCCAAGGAGGGCGTGAAGGCACAGAGCGGCCGAGAGAAGGCGCGCAAGTACCTGGCCGAAGTCAAGAGACGTTTCCCCGATGGCATTCCTATCATGGATCCCCTGGAGAACATGGGCATCACGGACGACTCCTTCAAGAAGCTGCTGCGCAAGATTGAAGTCCTGGAGTCGCGACTCTTGGCCAACCCCCTGCATCTGTCACCCATGCTCCCTTCACTGTGGGATCAGTACAGCGAAAAGGTACGGCTGGCAGAAAAGATCAAGGAGAAGAAGAAGGCCATTGCCAAGGCACACAGCATCGCGCAGATGGACGAGCTCAAGTCGAGAAAGAGGGTGCTTCGCCGACTGGGCTTCATCAACGACGCCGAAGTCGTCCAGCTCAAGGCCCGGGTGGCGTGCGAGATCTCATCGAGCGAGGGCCACGAGTTGCTCCTCTCGGAGCTCCTTCTGGACCGGTTCTTCAACGAACTGACGCCTGAGACGTGTGCCGCGGTGCTGAGCTGCTTCATCTTTGACGAGAAGGTGGAGACGCAGGCGCTGCGAGAGGATCTCCAGAAGCCGTTTCGCGAGATTCAGGCCAAGGCGCGGATTATTGCCAAGGTTAGCCAGGAGTGTAAAGTGGATGCCAATGAGGAGGAGTATGTTGCCAGCTTGAAGTGGCAGATGATGGAGACGGTTTTTGCGTGGGCGCAGGGGAAGCCTTTTGCCGAAATATGGTATGTTGTTTCCATGGCATTTCTCTTTTCTTTCTTTCTTTCTTTTCTTTTCTACTCTCTTTTTTTTTGTTACGCCTCCAATTGTTTACCCAACACTTCAGGAACTAACCTCGCACATTCTTAGCAAAATGATCAACACATTCGAGGGCTCCCTCATCCGCCTCTTCCGACGTCTGGAAGAGCTCCTCCGGCAGATGGCCCAGGCCGCCAAGGTGATAGGCAACGAGGACTTGACGAAGAAGTTTGAAGAGAGCTTGCTCAAGATCCGGAGGGACATTGTGGCGGCTCAGAGCTTGTACCTGTAGTTGTGGTTGCGGCCGCGGCTGGGCAGGACTCTATTCGGTAGTTGGTGTATGGAGTTTTGCGTGCATGTGTTGCGGGTTTTGTGAATATATGACTTGGCTCTTTTTTTTCCTTGACGTCCATGTGTTTTGGTGTGCGTGCGTGTGCGTTGTGCTGAGGCCTTGCCAAGGTTGCGTGCAAGAGCAGGTGTGAAGAACAGTCAGGCTGTAGGTTGTTTCTTGGACTGTGACTGCTTTGCAGAGAGGGATTCTGCTGGCGTCATGGAGTATACCTGGAGGTGACGATGTAGATTATGGGCGGGATTTAGATTCGTGGTTTAGGTTGAAATAATTATTCTGCAGACGAGTAAACGAGTGTCTCGTCCTGGTTGGTGCTGGATATGGAGGAACTGGTTACCATAAGATGCAAGCCGTGCATAGGATATCTGGTTATCGTGCATACACGACGAGCCTCTGCTAGAGATATCTGGTCATCATAGAGATATAAGCCGTCCACAGAGTTATCTGGTCATGATGCATATACAAGCCGTCTTATGAGAATATCTGGCCATGATAGGATAGAGATACAAAGTTCCAGCCACAGACGGAACAAAAGGCCATTAATTATCAAAGCGACGCCATCACGTCTACACCCCCAAACCCAAAAAAAAAAAAACCAAATATGCACAATGAAAGCGGGTATATCACCCCGCATGCTCCAATACAAAAAGACGCCCATGCGCTCTAATACAAAACAAGAAAAGAAGAAAACCAGCTGGCCACCCCCCCCCCCCCCCCCAAACCCCTACGGCTCACTCGACATCCCCATGACAATCCCCACCGTCACGCTCAGCACAACCCCCGAGCCCACAAAAATCTGCCACTTCTCGCTCCAAAGGCCCTGCCTCAGCAACCAGGTGATGCTCCCGAGCGGGAAAAAAAAGCCAATCATCATGCCCCGAATGAGCACATCCAACACCGTGGACATGGCGCTGAGGTCCTCCCCCGCGGGGTGATTCGCCGCCGCAGAGGGCAACTCCCCCGCATTAGTATCAATCCAGGCGTCTTCTAGCCGCCGCAGGGAATCGGGCGACGGGAAGGCATCGGGGGTAAAGCGCTCGTTTTGTATCGACGCGAACTGGGTGCGGAGGGTGGCAATCTCGGACGAGGTGAAGCCCGCTTGGAGGAGGCGGTCGAAGCCGCGGGGGCGGGGGCGTGTGCTGCTGCTGCCGCCGGCGGGAGGTGATGAGCGGGTGGCTTGTTCGGAGGAGGCACCGGCGGAGGACGGCGAGGGGTCCTGCGGGGGGCGCAGCGCGGAGGCCTGCTCGGCGGCTAGTTCCTCGGGGGAGAGCTGGTCGCCGATGGAGCAGTTGACGTAGGTGCGGAGAGGGGGGGGGTGACCTTGTACGGCCTTGCCTTTGCCCTTGGGGTCGGGTCTGGAGGAGTGAGAAGAGGAAGAAGGCGGCGGGGGGGCCGGTTTGAGGACCGAGCCGAGGGCTGAGGAGTCGGGGAGGAGGCGGCCTTGGTGGATGAGGCGGAGGCGGTTGGGGGTTGAGAGGCGTTGGCGGAGGAGGTGCTTGAGGGAGAGGACGGTGGTGGTGTGCGGGCGGGGGATGTCGAGGTCGAGGTCTGGGATGGAGGTTGAGAAGCGGATAGCGAGGAGGAGGGGGGGGGGTGGTGGTGGTTGGTGGGTCATGGTGGCATGTTGTTTGGCGGGTGGGGTGGTTGCCTGGATGAGAAGGCTTGTGTTTGGAGAGTTTGAGGTTGTGAGATGGGAAGTTGAAAGATTGTTCCGTTTAGCTGAGAGGTTGGGTGACGAGGATGGAACTTGTGCGATTTTGATGGTTTTTTTTATTTGGATGCGATGACGTTGGATGCTGGGCGAGGTGATTGGGTGGGGTGGAGGCGTTGCTGTCGAAGCTCTGCGGAGGAGGCGCGTAGGGGAAACTAAGCGGGTGTGGCGGCTGGACAAGTACGAGAGTGACCATCGGAGGAGGAGGAAATGTTGGTGAGAGAGGCGAAGTTGCCTCTTCCTTCTCTTCTTTGTGTTGTTTGCATTCCCGACGGAGCGTCAGCCAATGCCGTTGCAGTACCACTCCTTCCAGGTCCCAACTCCGACGTCGGATCACATCCGCCGACCGCCTTGGGCAGAATCGGACCCCAGCCCAATTATTACGCAACGGCCTTGACATGTTGAATTTGGATGGCCTTGGCACGCATCGAATCGATTTTTCGCCGCATCTTGGACGAAAACAAAACCCAGCTTCATCGTCGTATACTCCCGCGCTCATTTCCCAACCACTGTCGTCCCCAAGATTCGACGACATGCAGCATGCCACGCTTCAGGCGCGCCAAGCACCTGACTTGCTTCTACTGCGGCAAGAGGTCCGGCCTGAAGTTTGATGGCACCGTCCGCGACTTTCTTTGCTCGCACTGCGATGCGACCAATTTTCTGGATCAGGTGTGTGGTCGGACGGTTTTCACGACGGCAGAGCCCCCAGACTGGCTTCCACCATGCTACATGCCACGAGGCCCTCCACTGACAGATAGAGCGCAAGAACGGCGAAATCACCGATCCTCCCGTCGCCACGGATCGAGAAGCGACCGCTGTCCAGTACGCCGCGCCGCGATCAAGCAGCGGTGCGCCGTCGAAACAAGACGACACATTCTGCCAGACGTGTCTGAAAAACCAGCATCTCTTCACCAAATCTCTGGCCCAGTACCTCCCCGATGACCCTTCCGACCCGGATTACCCGGAGCTCGAGCGCAATTACTACCGGTACCGACGGAACTTGGAGAAGCGTTATCCACAAGTCTGCAGCGAATGCGCCGAGAGAGTCGAAGTCAGGATCCGGCAGGCCGGATATACGGCCAAGACGGACCATCTGCGGCGCATGATGAACCTGAGTCGCGGCCGGAAAACCAAGGTGCGCACCAAACTGGATTGGGTAGATGCGCTGGGGAAGTGGTCATGGCGGACCGGGTTTGTCCTGCAGATGTTGTGGCATTTTGCCATGATCACGCAGGCGCTGGAAGAGGAGCGCGACAGTGGAATGCGCGATCCAGACGACAAGAGCACGGCCGCAATGGTGATTTCGGCACTCGCGCGAACCAACGACTATCTACCCGCTGCGGATGCGCTGATGCGGTGGGGCATATGGACGGGACTGATGGCGGCGTGGTGGAATCCGCACTTTGTTCAAGTAAATCGTGGCTTTACGAGGCATCTTCTGGGCTTCACGCAATGGTACTCGTTTCAAGGCCTCACCCTTTTCTTTCGCTTCATCTTTCGCGGCATAGACGTGCGTGGACAGACGGCACGATCCGGCACCGCACAGCTCGGAGCTCACGTGGCCATGGGCCTCGTGATGAGTGTGGTGAGTTTTTTTGGCCCTCTGGTGTTGAGACCTT
>AFQZ01000763.1:0-25245 GCA_000222935.2 Aciculosporium take MAFF-241224 | reverse complement strand
GCACTATAAAGCTTAACAATACTAACTACTAATAGTGCCCTCGTTGCTGTTCCTGTTGGGAACGCTCAGGTTACAGGTATGCTGCAGCACAACCGTGGGGGGGGGGTTCAATAATCAATTCATCTATATCTCTAAAAGAGGGGAAGAAGCAGGCTACGATGCGGAGGTGTGGTGTTGTGGCCACGGTACGGCCCCAGGTCACATGACCTGTGATCCAGCCAATCAGGGTGCGTGCATTCTGTGTGCAACCCATAATTCCTGGTCAATGCGGCGTATCCCTTCCATCATCCATACGAGCGATTCCGACAGTTCCTCTTAGCTTTTATACCGTTATCTTTACCATATTTAATCCATTCTCCTTTTCAATGTTCTTCCTTATATCCTTAATTATAATGTGGTTTATTAATTGTATTAGAAATCCCTTAATAATCACACTAAACATCTTCCTATTTACTTCCGCCTTAGGTCTAAAGGCAACTCCCACCCAGGCTGTGTTTTCCTTCTATTTCCTCCCTGCTTTTATAAATATAATAACTATATCTCCACTCTATAATTAGCATGCTACTACTGCCTCCTCCATACTAATAGTGCTGTTTACTGCCTTTATAATCTCTCCTAGCAATTTGTTCCTAACTACCTTACTAATAGTGCTTTCCTTTACTAGTGCTTCCTAGTAATAGCGGGCTGGTATTGCCATACCCTCTGTTTAGGCTAAAGGTATTATTATATTTTGCCCTATAACTCTATAAACTATAATATTTGCCTAAGTCCCCTTAACTACTAATCTAGTCCTAGGAACAGCCTTTATTGCCTCCTTAACTGCCTTTTTAACTATGGTTTCTACTCTGCTACTAACTGCTTCTATGATTAAGGCCTATAGGCCTTCTGTGTTAGTTCTTGCTTAGGCTATCTCCCCTCCTGTATTTATAGCAATTTGTATAAAAGTTCTAATAAAAGCCTATACTTTTATTATTTCTACCTTTAGGATAACTTTTATTATTAATTCCTTTAGTAATTTTATTTTATTCTTTAGTTTTTTCTGTGCTATTATTACTTTAGGATTCTCTCCTTAATATTGCGTTTCTTTCTAGGTAGTGCCTTATCCTTTATTAGTTGCAGATCCACGCGAAAATTCGTTAATTATTGCACCCCTTGTGCCGCTTACTCCCCTTGTGTAATGCGCTATTACTAGGGGGGGTAATCAATAATGAGGAATCCGATTCTATGCTTCTTTTTCGTTTTAGGCGTAATACCACGTCGTATCCGCGGTGTTGTTTCTCTGCCGTAGCTACTCTTGAGAAATTATTCCTTTATACATATATACTTTATACATACATACTTTATACATACATACTTTATACATACCTACTTTATACATACCTACTTTATACATACCTACTTTATACATACCTACTTTATACATACCTACTTTATACATACCTACTTTATACATATATACTCTATACATACATACTTTATACATACATACCTACTTTGCACATGCCACCCACCATTCACCGCCCCCCTCCAGGGCAAGCCAGCCAAGCCAAGATTCGACCCCGCATCCCCCCCACCAAAACTCCACAATCAAACCAGACCCCGGACCGCGACTCACCCCACAAAGCAAACACGGAGCCCGCCCTCTCTCGAATACATCATGGCCGCACAGCACACACACGCGAGGGACGCCTTGCACCGACCAACACGTACACGTACGCGCTTTTTTTTTTTTTTTTTTTTTTTAAAAAAAAAATTCCCGCGAGACAGACAAATGCGTGCATGTAGATGAAGGCGGCTCTCCCACACACGTGTGCATTCTCACCGCCCCGTCCCCTTCTGCTTCCCCTCCCGCCTCGGCTTCGTGACTGCTCTAGCACCGAGGAGCGTGTTTACTACTAAGGAGCGTGTTTACTACTAAGGAGTATGTCTACTACTAAGGAGCGTATCTCTACTACTTGGTAGTATATTTACTACTAAGGAGTGTATCTACTACTAAGGAGTGTGTTTACTACTAAGGAGTGTATCTACTACTAAGGAGTGTGTTTACTACTAAGGAGTGTATCTACTACTAAGGAGTGTGTTTACTACTAAGGAGTGTATCTACTACTAAGGAGTGTGTTTACTACTAAGGAGTATGTCTACTACTAAAAAGCATATTTACTACGAAGAACCTGTTTATTACCAAGGAGCGTATTTACTACTAAGGAGTGTGTTTACTACTAAGGAGTATATCTACTACTAAGGAGTATGTTTACTACTAAGGAGTATATTTACTACTAAGGAGCATATTTATTACTAAGGAGTATGTTTATTACTAAAAAGCATATTTACTACTAAGAAGCATATTTACTACTAAGAAGCATATTTACTACCAAGAACCTGTTTACTACTAAGGAGTATATCGAGCATGTTTACTACCAAGAAGTACATCTCCCACCAAGGAGTACATCTCCCCCCAAGGAGCACATCCCCCCCCAAAGGAGCGTGTCTCAAACAAAACTACCAAGGAAGTACCCAATGTAGCTGCCTACGCATGTCCTCGGCCAAGTACGTACATGTCCCATTTTTTTTTTCAACCGCACATTCACGTCCCCTCCACCAACGCCGTCCCGGGATAGCGCCCCCGCCGCAGATCCTCGGTCCTCCCCCCCTCGTCGTCGACGTTCATCCTCGGCACCACGGCCGGGTCCGTCTCCGCGGCCCTGCTACGGACACGCTCGCGCGTGACCCCGTCCATCGTCCTTTGGCAAGAAGCACTCCTCCACGGCCTGGTCATTTGCTCAGGTGGACGCTTGGGCCGCGGCGGCGGGCATCTCCTACGCATGTAAACGGCCCATGACGCACCATTTGGACCAAACATCTTTGGTTTGCCTGCCGACCCCAATCAATAGCCACACGTACCATCGGAAACCCCCCTCACCACTGCTGCACGGCACACTTTGAACATGCACATTGTTCACAAAAGCATCATCACGTATTCAAAGCCCCGTGCATGACACCCCAAAATAAAAATCACATGACGACTAGTTTTCCCATCATACAACGAATCATGACGCCCAAGTCAACCCCCCTTTCTGTTCCAGCCCTGTTATAGCAAGCCCAGAGCCCATCATACAATTCCAACATCCGACGCACCCTTCTTTAACCGCAAACACGCTATCAACAGTCAGTCGGGTCCCCCTCACGCACGGGCAGAGTCTCATCTCACCTCTCTCCTCCTCGCAAAATCCTCATACAGCCCATTCCACAAGTCCCTATCGACACAGCTCTCTCCCCCCTCCTCATCTTTCTGGCACTTGGGCTGCGACTCCTCCCGGTGCTGATGCGTCATTTTGATCCACGGCTTCGGAACAGGCCAGTCCGAGAAATGCACAAATTTCGATTCCGCAAGAATCCTCGGCCCGTCCCAACGCTCCTCCTCCGACCCCAGATATTTGACGTGCACGTCTTGTCGGAACTCGGCGGATAACAAATCGTAGCGTCGATGTGGAAGGACAAGCGCATGGTCCTTGTACAGCTTGTTGACGATTTCCATGTCATAGTCATTGCCGGTAGCTTGATTAATCTCCTTCATGACACGTCCGAATTCCGTCGCATTTGGCTCAATAACCATGATTTGGGAGGATAAAATTTGTTTGTCGGGATAGAGCCAGTACGCTCGAGGCAGCGCGATCGGACACGAAGGTAGCAGGAAAAGCTCGTCCATCGACTGGAGGATTGTCGAGTCGGAGTCGAGCGAGAGGACGCGACGGTAATCCGTCTGGTTGAATGCAAGGAGCTTCGTGAAGGAATCCGCCCAAGTTCCTGAGTTTCCGAGAAAAAAAGAAGAAGAAACCTTGTTCTTAGTGAACCTTGTTCTTGGTGGTGCGTAATCAACGCAAAGAAAAACGAAAAAAAAAAAAAAAAAAAAAAAGAAAGGGACCCATCGACTCACGCTCTGAACTAGGTCTGCTTTGGACTTGGATGGGTTGCAGCCGCACATTGTATTCATCGCGGGCCTTGATCAGCAAGCGCGCGTTGACGTCCAAGTCGCCGTCTGACCCAGCGGGGGTATTCATCCACGACGGGTACATCATCAATTTGTCAGCCCGGCTGCCCAGTTGATGGAGAATCTCGAAAAGCATAACAGAGTTGCAGAGATAGGCGCTGTCGGTGACGTATTGGACGTAGGCAAACTCGGACCAGTCGACGCCGCCCGTCAACGTGGTGGCTAGGTGTGTGTCCTCAAGCACACCAGACCACAGTGGAAAAGCATCATGGCGAGAATAAGGGACCTTGAAGAAAGCAAGGAAGAGGATAATCGCCGCCGCTGTGCTTGCCACCAGACGCAACCGTCTGGGTACTGGAGGTATCATGGGTAGGAAGAAAGCCGACGGGCTGCCCGTACCATCTGTACTGTGCCTTGAAGATTTGACCGATTTCGGCTTGATGAGCACGTATCGAGTCCTTGCGGCTCAGCTACGATTGCGTCGCGACGAAACGGAGGCCGTTGAGCCGTTTGGAAGCTGAAACGGGGTCCGTTGACAGAGTCTAGAGTCGAGACGGGGCTACCCGAGATGGCCATGGCCACCCCAACATGACCCCTGGTCGAGGGAAAGGGCTTTGTTGTCCCCAGACATGGATTGCGCAGGCATACAATACAGCCTTTGATCCATCTCGGGCGCTTCTGGTCCCAAGCTGACAGGGCCGGGATGAGCACGGCAGTAACCGTGCGGGCAAAGGCGGACCTGGCCCAGTGCTCTCCACTTTTCGCATCGTGAAACCTGTTGGCGGCAGCATAAAGGGGACGATGGTCTTCTTGTCTGTCGCCATTCCAACGTGGCGTGGCCGCGCCCGCTTTTTCGTGCAACAAAACCGCCCGACACGCGTCTCGGGGGGACTGGTCCAGCTGGACAAAGCTGGGTGCGAGCCGCCCGCCACGTGGACGGAAGCAGCCTCAACCTTTGCATGTTTGCTGGTTCGTCGAGCAGACCGACACCAGTCTCTCCTCTCTCCGATCCATCAGTAGCCGTCACCGTCCGTCGCGTCCGTCGAGCATGATGAAAACCATGCCTCGTCTTTTCCCCCCAACGCGCTTCGGGGCGGCGCAAATGCTCGAGCTGCTGCTCCAAAAATGCATCCGTGGCCCACTGTGCGGCCGGCACGTATCTGAAAGACGAGGCCATGGCGGATGAGTCCAACGGGGTCCAACTCAAGCCTGATGCACGACAGATGGAACCGATCCAGCAGCACCCAGCAGCACCCAGCGGCACCCAGCGGCACCCAGCAGCACTTTGGCGACTCCAAGTCCGAGTCCGCAGCCGGGCCTTTCCGTCGGGAAAAAGGCAGGCATCGGCGCTGGCGTCGGTCGCCGCAGTCCTGCCTCTGTCCGCCACCGCCATCTTCTCGCGCTGGCAAACTCGCGCTGGCCAAGGCGTCACAGTCACAGTCACAGTCGGCGATAGCATCCGGCCGGAGGATGGCCATGGTTGACGGACGAAGCTGTGCTTCTCTTGCTTGTTTGTTTGCTCTCGTGCACCATCAAGAGTCCTCTGGCAAGGGCCTGCGCAGCCTCGGTCAGGCATGACGCCATACGTAGAGTCACCATGGGGCACCGTACTCACCACCACCTTTGGTACCCTGCCATGTTGGACAAGGCTCCGTGCTGGTTGGACAAAGCTCCGTGCTGGTTGCAACCAAGACAAGAATGCTGTGGCCTTGTCGTAGCGAGCTGTCTGTGGGCTGTGTGCCGATTGCCCTTGTCTGCAAGTGTGTAGATTCAGAGCGGAGAGACAGTACCTAGGTAAGGAGGTAGGAGGTATGATGGCATGAGAACTTGGCTGGCGCGCATCATCCCGTAGCATGAGCTTGAGGAAGCAGCATCCCAAGCCTGGCGCGTTCCTTCCATGAATGGCCACCATGACATCACACGGCCGACAGCTTGTACACACCATTCGGAACGCCCAAGAGCTGGACAAAGAAAGGCCAGAAGGCGACAGCTGGAGATGCATTCTGGGCAGAGCTCGAAGGCGATTCAAAGGCAAGCAGCGCTCCGCTCCGTCCACGGGCCCAACACATGACACGCATGCTAGACTACATGGACACGGGCGATTACGAGGGCATCCCGTCTGCCGAATGCGGAGAAGCACGGGCGCGAGACCAGAAGCCGGCTCCCCCACCATTGTCGTGCGCATCAAGAGGATCGGGGCCAAGGTGCGACGCCTGGACGTTGCACGTCATGGACAGTCATGGAAACATCCAAAGGCAAAACAAGCGCCACGGGCACACGTGACGTCGCGACACAAGCGTGCCCCACAACTCGGCCTTGTTCCCAGAATCTCCAACACGCATTGTCTCGTCTGAAACGTTTTCCATGGTAGGCTTTGCGTCGTTTAGCCCGCCGTCATGTTCACAGCCGACAGTGCGACCCCTTCCCATGCGTTCCCATGCGTCGGACGATGCCGAGGATTTCGGAAAGGCAACGCACGACGGACGCCAACGAGCATGTTGGGAACCAAGTACCCGTTGAAAGCAAAGCAGGAAGAAGCCCACATCAGACGTTGGAACACACACCCACCTGGTCGCTCAAAGAACAAAGCCCGACTGTTGTCAACAACCAAAGCACAGTACGCTCCGTCACTTTGACTTGACACCTCCCGAACCGGTCCCTACCGAACCGGTCCCTACCCTCATCATTCCCTGTTGGAATCGCTGCATGGGAGGATGGAAGGGCTACATTCCTGTGACCGGGAATTGTGGGTCATACCCACGATGCGCGTGCCCTGATTGGCCAATCCACCATGTCATGTGACATAGGGCAGTACTGTGGCCACAACACCACGTTCTGCATCGTACCTCCCTTTTCCTTTGATAGAAGATAGAGACGAATTGAATATCGTCAAACCCCCCCCCCCCCTCCCCCCTTAGTGCTGCCGCATGAATTACCCTGCGTACTTTCAACATGACCGATTCAACATGATTTCTGCGCCCCCCCCCACTGACTAGCGCAGTCCAAACATGGTCGAGTCAAGTCCGTCCTGACTGTTCCACCTCACCTCGCTCGCTCGGCAGGAGACCGGATCGGCAGGCTCGCGTGCCAGTACCGCCCAGGGCTCCACGAGACGCCATACAGGAACGGCCAACAGGGATCTACATATCTAGGCAGTTGGTCAAGAGCTGAGGCAAGATGGCATTGGTCAGATCTCATGGCAAATGCGCAAGGGATCCGATTCTCGATTTTGACACACAATAGTGCGCCATATTTTTGACAAAAAATGTTGAAACTTGATTCAACTTGAAACATCTCTACTCTGTACGTTGACACGCTCTGGCCGCCGGGTAAAGGCTCCAGGCCCCCCTGCAAAAGGTAGCCAATTCGCACGCGTATGAAGGAAGACCCGAGAGTTCCGCAACGGAGCGCCAACAACATTAGCCGGCGCCCGTGGCTAATACTGTGGAAAGGATGATGGATGGATGGATGGATGGATTCAACCCATGACCAGCGCCGATCAACCACGCATGCATCCATCCATGCATCTCTTGCATGTAAATCCAGGGGTCAGACGGCAACGCAGCGCCTCCACAACACACACACACACACAGAGAGAGTTGAGCAGGGAGGGCACCGACAACAAGGACCGCGCACTCCCCAACAGCCTGATTCCCTCGCAGCGTAAAAAATACAGCGCAAAAAAGAAAACGAATGAGCCCGCACGCATCTTCTGATGCAAACCAAGCCAAACCCCTGCCGCCGCCCGCCATGATCAATCCGATCAACTTTTTGCTCCCCCATCCTATTGCGCCCCTGATACGGCTCAAAGTGTGTGTGTACTGTACTGTGTGTGTGTGTCTTGCATGAAGCCGCGGCATCACAAGGGCAAGCACGCTTTTGAGACGGACCGACGAGAGAGAGAGAGAGAGAGAGAGCAGAAGAGGGCTTCGCGAAAAGTGGCCTTGGTGCTGTGCATTCCTTGCTTATCGCGGCCCGTCAGACAGAAAGCTCGCCGACTATACTATGCTCGCATTGTTCCAACCGCGCCGGGCCACCGTTTTAACCATCCTCATCTTGCTCATCTTCCGCTTTCGCCAAGATGCCCTAAGTTTGGCGGGAAATGCGAGGCGTCGGCAGACTGATCGGCGAGATGGTCGGCACGACATGATTGAACACGTCTCCAATGCGACACTCGGTGTACGTATTGTCACTTTTCTTGCCATGGGCATGGCATATCCTCGAGCGCTTGCCTCCCTCTGTTGCGCCGTGGCCTCCCATGCTCATCTAGCTCATCACACTTGGCGTCTACGAGCTGATGTGATGATAGTTTCAAAAGATCTTGGTCCTCGGTATGCCGTCACGGTCGGATCGTCGCGACGGCATGGTCCTCACGGCCGCCATGTCTGAGCTCAAGATAGAGTTCATCGACGGGGTCAAGGGCGATGACGTCGATCCGAAAGCGATCCCGATGACGAAAGAGCGCAAGCATCTCACCGGTGCGGTTCTTGGATCTTGGCGTGGTCACATCAACGCCATTCGAGAGTATGTTCCTCTGCGCGCGCAACGACCGTCCCCCGTCCTCTTCACCAGGCGAACGCGGCGCCGCGCCACATGATGGCGGGACACCTTGCTGACCAGATTCCGTCTCGTGCAGGGTTGTGCAAAGAAACCTCACCTCGGCGCTCATCATGGAGGACGACATCGATTGGGATGTCCGGATCCGCGAGCAGCTCCACGACTTTGCCCTGTCGACCCGCGCGCTCACACAGCCGCTCGTTGGGCAGAGTCGTCACTATGCTGACCCGACCTATCGACACCCGGAAAAAGACGCACCAGACATGCAGGACATCAGCTTTGATGAGCTGCCCGCGACTGTGGCGCCGTCTGTGTCGCCCTACGGAGACAGCTGGGATGTGTTATGGCTCGGCCACTGTGGCATGGCCTTTGCCTTTGAGGACAACCAAAGCATGGCAAAGGGACGGGTGGTGCACATGAATGATGGAACCGTGCCGAACAAGAAGGACCTGTGGTCGTTGAACCACCCATTTCGCTTGGTGGAAGACTATCCCGAGAACACGCGCGTTGTCCACCACGCGCAAGAGGGTGTCTGCACCCTGGCTTATGCCGTGAGCCAGCATGGTGCGCGCAGGATCCTCAAGGAGATCGGGCTCAAGCCCGCGACGGATGCCTTTGACATCTTGCTGCGATACTACTGCGAGGGTACATTTGGGCGCACCAAGCAGGAATGTCTCGCCCCGAACCCGTCATTTTTCTCGCACCACCGAGCTGTCGGGCCGCTCGCCTCGGCGAGTGACATTGGCAAACATGGTGATGGCTTCCGAGAGGAGGCCGGGACGGACATGATTCGGTACAGCGTACGGCTGAATGCCGACAAGATTCTTGATGGACGGACGGACTATGACGACCAATATTCGCCCCCATGATGAGGCGCACGGCCAGAGCACCTGTCGCGCGACGTTCCGGATGGCGTCTTGTTGGTGGTTGACATCGTTGCGTCTTTGTTGGCGGTCGACATTGTTGCGTCTTTGTTGGCGGTCGACATTGTTGCGTCTTTGTTGGCGGTCGACATCGTTGCGTCTCACAGGACATGGCCGTCCAGTGTATGGCTTGGGCGAGCACGGCGCCTGCGACGGTGAGGGAACCTGGCCTGCATCGTACAGTTTGCGGCGGGAAAAAGGATCGAGTGAGGCGATGATGAAGCCGACGGGGCCAAGAAGATGAGTCTACCGGGTGGCCTGCGTGCAGGAGAAATTGTAAACTATTGCCAATGAAACGTCACCATGAGAAGATTGAACCAGTCTCGAAACGCAACCCGAGGAAGGGACCTCGGAGCTTGCTCGTGCGCAAGAACGGGGGGATCGCGTGTGCAATAGCTCCGGACGACGACGCGTCACATGTAGCTAGCTAGCTTCGTCAGCTCCGTCCCAACCGGCCGCGTCGGAGAATCGAAAGGGTTTTGCCCTCCCCCCCCCTCGACAGCCCCATTCTCGTGCCTGCCAAGCACATCAAGCCAGGTGCCCCGTCTTCGGTCCTCTACGACGACACCGCGCGTGCTATTATTACCATGGGGAGATGCTCGCTGCGCCGGCGTGCGGGACAAGCGGGGGACGCGATGATAAAATCCTGCGGCCAAAAAAAGCTGAACAAGGTTTTCGAGGGGAGAAGGACCCGTGATGCTGGCCACGATTGCATCACAATGAATATGTCGCCGCTGACATGCCTCTATCTGGGAGGAGGGTTTCATATCTGGGAGGAGGGTTTCTGCGAGATGTAGCCCATCTGTCCATCCCGCCCTTGACACAGTTTCTGCGAGACGTAGCCCATCTGTCTATCCTGCTATTAACACAGTTTCTGCGAGACGTAGCCCATCTGTCCATCCCGCCCTTGACACATGCCGTGGTGCCGCCGCCTTCTTTGTGATACACCCACTGTCCAGGTTGCGTACCGGGCCTGCCCTTTGTGCTCTCCCATGTATGTGCACGTGGTTGGTGGTTTCCCTGCAGCTCAGTGTGATGGCTCATTCATATAGTGCCCCATCGTCGGCAGCAACGACGTGTGTTGGACTGTAGAAAGACAAAAGTCCGTCATCCACGTCATCCTGCTGCGATTTGCATCCTTCAGAAACAGAGAACACGCACAATGACCATGCTCGGGGGAGGCGGGCGCCGTGATTGCATCGACTGTCCACCGCCTTTGTGTTTTGGGTCGACGGCAGCTTGGTGATTCGCGTCTTTCACAGTCCGTCATGTAACCAAGGTGCGTTTGGTCTGGTGGCACACGCCGTGTTCCGTTGGTGTAGCTTCTGATGGATGGGACTTTCACTCGCCGTGCTGAACATACGACGTGGGTGTCCAACGTCAGCATCGGTTGCACAGCGACATCATCCACAACATGCTCGAGCTACCCGGAGTTGTTTCGCTTTATCCCATGGGCACATTGGTTTCGCCTGCTTTCTGATGCTTTTCATGACTGTGGAGCTTCATATGTCGAGTTTTTGCCCAATGCTGACTGCCTGCTTTTATGGGGACTGGGGCGTCGTCGTTTTATGATGGCCGACACATTCTGCATACTCTTCTCTCTCTCTCTTTCTTTTTTTTTTTTTTTTTTTGGTTTTGTTGTGTATGTGTATGTATGTATGTATGTATGTATGTATGTATGTATGTATGTGTGTGTGTGTGTGTGTGTGTGCTTATATTCATTCGCTTTCATAGCCAGCCTACGAGCAGTGAGTGAGCCTGTCGACTGCGGCAGCTCCTTATTTGCCACGTCCGTCTTGACAGGAAACTGTAGATGGAGAAGCAGTCTAAATAAAGTTCAGAGAAACGGGCCGGAAACAAACGGGCGCGGCGCCACCACATTCCATCTCGACAAGCTGGGCCTTCTTCTAGCACGGTCATCTGTCATGTCGTCGTCGCGACCTGTGTTGGCGCCAGGTAAGATGACGGAAACCGTCTCTTTAGATGGTCCCTCGGTCGACGCGCCTCCTGAATTCCTCGAATGACGGGAATTTGATCTGCACGAATCATGTAAAAGAGCGGCCATGCGTCATGGGATGCGAATCCTTTTTGCATTTCTTTTGTGACATGGACGTCATCGTTGACGCGCGAATGCGGCATTTGCTTGTACGACAGCTCACACAGATTGCCTGTTGAGGAAATGCGATTGACTAGCTCGTCCTCCCACGTTGATTCCTATGCTCCTTTTGTCTCCCATCTGCACACATTTCTTGGTAACACGTTACGACTTTTCGAATCGCATCAAAGAAGGCGCGAAAGAAAAAAATAGGAGGAAGAAAACATATAGAAAAAATAGAAAACATAGAAAAAAAAAGACAGAAAAAAAAGGAAAGAAAGGAAATGGATCAATCGGCAAAACAGGATGGCGCCGGGGGGGGGGGGGGATGAGATCCAGACAGTCGTTTCAATCCGGTATGCCCGACGTCCCGGTGACCATGGAGCGTCCACTCTTCCTACAGCCTGACGACGGACGTCCACTTCCGCACGTTGCTATGTACCAAGTTGCCCGGCAAAGAAAAGCATTCTCCCCAAGGTTTTTCTGGCGCTACGCTTTGATTCCCTGGACAGGAACCGCCAGGGTCAACATCGCGGCCACCCACGGCCACCCACGGCCACCGCCAGGGGACCAACAAGAATAATTGGGCCGAGCGACACCAGAACCAGAGTGTGAGCAGATACCGAGAGATCAGTACACGAAACAGCAGGCCAAACGAAACAGAGGGCCAAGCGAAACAGAAGGCCAAACGAAACAGAGGGCCAAGAGGAAGAAGAGGGACAGATTCTCGTCTGAGCAAGACACATGACGAGACTGACTGTGCTCCAAAGGTCCTCCAACAACACTGCGAGTTCTTTGACCGCGACCGCGACGGCATCGTGTGGCCCATGGTCACATTTCGCGGCTTCTGCGCCCTCGGCTTCAACCTCTTCCTCTCCTCATTCGCAGCCTTCGTCATCCACGTCGCCTTCTCCTGCCCGACCGTGCCGGGCATCCTGCCAGACCCCTTCTTCCGCATCCACCTGTCGGCCATTCACAAGGACAAGCACGGCAGCGACACGGGCACGCATGACAACGAGGGACGATTTGCGCCTCGGAAATTCAAAGGACACGTTTGCCAAGTACTGCGGTGGCAAGGAGTACACGACCCGGGACGATGTCGTGAGTCTGCTGAGCGGACAGCGCGTCTTGGCAGACCCCGGTGGGCGCGAGCGCTACGTTTCTCGCGTGTGTGTGCCATGACAGACGGGCTGCCTTGTTCGAGCGCGCAGATGGCCGGCTGGCTTGACACTCTCCTGGTGCTGAATTTCACGCAGGGACTGCACCATACATTTTACCGTGGCCAGAGGATGGTCGCATGGAGAAGGAAGGCATTCGACGCGTCTAGACATGATGGCAGCATGTTCCATGACATTGCGGCCGCGCGGCGCGCCGCGAGGGGGCGGTAGTGAGCAACGGGAGGCGTGACGGTGTTTCAATCATTGCTTCATTCACTCGTTGATTCCATGTGTAGCTGCACGTATCTTGATCCCCTTTTCATCCCTGTTCCAACAAAGGCCATGCTTCTTTCCTGTCCATCTCTTCCGTGGCCAAGAGAAAGGGCACATCAGAGCCCATTTGCTGGTGTCGACCTTGTGGCAGTCATCATGTACATGGGCAGATTCTCGGGCGCCCACGCACACCTCTCCTTGGTCACACGGAGGAAGCCCTTTGTCCGCAAAAGCTTCTCGGCAACGGCAACACGGCCATGGTTGTCGCAAATCTCCAGCACAATGTTCTCGGTCAAGGCCCAGTGACCGTCATCCAGCCCGTGCAGCACATCCAACTCGGCGCCCTCGACGTCAATCTTGAGCAGGTCGATGCGCTTGAGGCCCGGCACCTGGTGCAGGAACCCGGACAGCCGCCTGACGTCGACGGGCACCGTGTGCTTCTCCCCGAACAGCTTGGAAACCAGATGCCGGCGTTCGGCCGTCTGGACGAAGGCGTCCTTCTCGGCCACGTACAGCGTCGAGTTGCCGGGCATGTTGGGATAATACGTCAGCGCCATGGAGGAGTCGTCGCGTCCGAGGGCGCACCGGTGGAGGTGCACGCCCGTGAGGCCGTGGAGAGCCAGGTTGCGCTTCAGGGTCTCGAAGGTGGCGGGCGCGGGCTCAAAGGCGATGATTTCGGAAGACGGATACTTCTTCTTCATGTAGAGGGTGAAGAAGCCGATGTTGGCGCCCGCGTCGATGAGGAAGGCGTCCTGGGGGAGGGGCCCGATGTCGTAGCACTTGTCTTGGAAGATTTCTTGGTAGATGAAGCGGGTTTCGAGGTCGGCGCCGGGGTTGGCGTAGACGGCCAGGTCGTCTGATAGCTGGACTTTTTGCAGGGTAGCGGCCATTTTGAATCTGATTCTTCTTTTTGCATGGAAATTGTCTTTTTTTTTTTTAATTCTGTTTCTTTTCTTCCTTTTCTTCTTCTTCTTCTTCTTCTTCTTCTTCCTCGGTCCCCCTTGTCTGGTATGTTTCTGCCGTGCTGCTTTCCAGGCAGCTTGCCGTGGCCCAGTGTGAAGGGGGGTATATATTGGCTGCAAGGCTATTATGAGTCGGCCTCTGGCGGGATCCCGAATGGAACACGAAAGGGTACTGGCACAACGGCCGATGCAACGGAACTGGGTGGTGCAATGGCTGGTGCAGCGGACTGGAATCAAAAAGTCCGTCGGGGTCATGGTAGAGCAGCATCCCGTGTTGGGGTAGTTTTCATGGTCAGACGGTTCCAATAAAACGCGAGACCGCATGCCATGATGGCCGACCGCTACCGCGATTGCTGCCGCACATTTTGATGCAACGCAACCGCATCGCCGGGCTTGCTGTCGGCGGTGTGATGGGATATGTGACAGGATAGACTGACTACCATGGAGGAGCAGCTACCCAGCTACGTGGCCTGAGAGAGGGGGCAAGGGCACCGGAGACATAGGTGACATGGACACCTCAACACGTAGTAGTATCGACGGGAAGGCGTCTCTGCCCATACATGCATGTGCGGCGCGGACATAAAGAAGTGCGTGGGAAAGGATGTCGGATCTTCCGCTGTTTCCGCGCCGATGGTCGGCACCACGGCAGCCAATAGGACGAGTCCGGAGCGCCGATCCCGCCGCGGAAGCACGCGGGGTGGTCCGGGAATCGCTCAAGCTGGACCAGCACGGTGTAAACACCCGGTGGTGGTTGTGCGCGCGACATGCGCAATAGATGTGCATATGCACATGATGTCGTATACGTGCGTGCACATGTACATGCTCGCACTTTCACCGCTTACCTACGCAGACGATCGACACGGACAGTAGCCTTTGGGGAGTCGAAAGGCCGCACGGGGGTTAGGGGGGATGACGTGAAGCGTTGGTTTCGGCCGCGTATGCTGTTTACACGGAGTTTTGACATGTCGGCTTTCTTTTCTCCGTCTTCTCCCTTCCCTTCCGGGTCATGTTCACTGAGGTTTCCCCCTTTGCTTAAATAGGAAGGCTCGTGATGATGATGATGATGATGATGATGATGTGAATTTACCCGCCCATCTTGCTGCTTTCTCGCCGGGTTGGACTACAAAAACACAGCAGGTCACGCGGATAAAAGAGGAAAGACGGAAGAAAGGAATCCAAGAATACAAAAATAAATTAAAAAAATCAAAAAAAATAAAATAAAATAAAATCCAATCACCATGACAGCCTCGAGCCTCCTCCCACGGCCCCCCCCCCCGAGCGGCTCCCACAGCAACGGCACGCCTCCCAGGCAGAAACCCCAGATCCTCGCCTGCGCCGCCCCCATCACAGGCCACACCCTCCCCATCATCAAGCTCGTCCACCAGCTCACGCAGCGCGGGTACCCCGTCACGATGCTCGCCGGCGCCGAGTTCCGGGACCGCGTGCAGGACGCGGGCGCGAGCTTCCTCGGCGTCGCGCCCTTCGACTTGGCCGCCCTGCAGGCGCACCGGCAAAGCCTCGACACGTGGGCCGAGAAGACGGCGTACGCCTTGCAGGCCTTTTGCCTGGAACCCCGCGAGCGGCGCACCAAGGAGTTCTACGCCGCGCTCGAGCACATCCGGGAGAGGCACCCACGCGACGAGGTCGTCGTCCTGGTGGAGACCTTCTTCCTGGGCGACCACGCGCTGTTTCTGGGGGCGCCGCTCCCGCGCGGGTTCGCGCGCCGCCCGCCGTCCATCAACATCCATGCGATGCCGTACGTGATGCGGAGCGTGGACATGGGCCCGGTGGGGTGCGAGCTCGTGCCGCCGGGCACGGGCAGGGAGGAGGCCCGGAGGGTGTACGAGGCGCAGTGGGAGATGATGCGCCACGAGGTGCTCCCGCATGTCGTGGAGCGGCAGCAGGGCATGCTGCGCGAGCTGGGCGCCGTCGAGGCCCGGCCCGCGCTGCCGCTCGACCTGGTCTGCTCGTCTGCCGACGCCATCATCCAGATGTGTCCGCCCAGTCTCGAGTTTGACATCCCCGACCGGCACCCAAAGGTGCGGTTCGCGGGCGCGCTGCCCGGGACGGGCCCGGACGAGGGGTTCCGGCACCCTTCTTTCTGGGCCGACCTCACGCGTCGGGAGAGGCACGTCGTCGTCGTCGTCGTCACGCAGGGGACCGTGGCCGTAAACTACGACCACCTGATCATTCCGACGTTGAAGGCCCTGGCCCGTCGCGAGCATCTCCTCGTCGTGGCCATCCTCGGCCGGCGAGGCGCGTGTCTCGCCGATGATGTGGTCGTGCCGCGGAACACCCGCGTCGTCGACTACCTCCCGTACGATGCGATACTGCCGCTCGCGTCCGTGTTTGTCACGAACGCGGGCTACGGGGGCTTCATCCACGGGGTGTTGAACGGGGTGCCCATGGTGTTGGCGGGCGAGACGGAGGAGAAGCCCGAGGTGGCGGCGAGGGGGGAGCACGCGGGCGTGGCCGTCAATCTGAGGACGGGGACGCCGGGCGTGGAGCAGATTGCCGAGGCGGTGGATCGGGTGCTGCGTGATGAGGCGTACAAGAAGCGCGTCGAGGAGATTCGCCGGGAGAACGAGAGCATGGATACCATGGGCATCATTGAGAGCACGATTGTGCAGCTGGCGGGGGGGGGGGAGGCGGAGGATTAGGCAAGGGGCTCGAGGTTTGGATTTCTGCCGATTGGGAACGGTTTTTTTTTCGCAGAAACGGGTTGCAGGTGGGGATGATTGAGCCGGCGATTTTGCCGTGCTCGAAGAAGACGCCGAGGTAGAGCTGGCCGTGGAGGAAACCGAGGGGCAACTGCTTCCCCAGGCGGTCGTCCCTGTCGGGGTTGGCATGATGGCATCCGTGACGAACGAGGTGGCCATGGTCCCTGGGAGGCAGGGCGGGCTCTTTGGCGGGACAAGAACACGCGGAGTGGGTGTCTGAAACACAAGTCCCGTTGCTTCAAGATGCGCCCACACGGCTGCGGGACGGGTCATGTATCAGTAGAACGGTCAAGAGACGAAGCTGCCATTCCTTCTTTTCACCAGACCGGACCTCTTTCGTTGATTCTGCTGCCGTCTACGAATGGGCGCGCCGTCGTTCTTGTCCGTACGCAGTATCGTCATGGCCTTGAAATACAAGCCAAGTTGCTCTGCAGGCAACCAATCTGCCCACTCCACGACGACTACACGAGGCTCTAGAAACAAATCAGTAGATACAGAGTCTGCGCGCAATACGGGCCGACATTCGGTTGCCGGTGAGATCACCGCCGCGGGACGTGCCAGTTCCGGCAAAACGGCACGTTGGGAATTCGACAATGGCCACCATCTGCGGGGCGGGCACGGCATCTTCAGAAGCAGGCCGGAAGAGAAACTTCTTGTCAAATGGTTGGGGGTCGCCGGAGAGCCGACCAAGGCACCATATCGGGCCTCGGGACTCGATCCTCGACCACCAGCGCTGCCACCCTGCACCTCGAGAGAATCCGCCGGCATTGGCGCCGTTGCCTTGAAAGACGGGAGGTCAAGGTGGCATGTTTGCCAATGTGTGTTGCCGTAGAATGACCTTGTGCTGCTTTCCTTTGTTTGCCTGCTTGCTCACCCTTTACAGCCAACCCCGACTGACCGGCCCCAAAACATGGACTGGCAAAAGTCTGCGCTGTAGATGATGTTTCCGCAGCAAGATGCATTCTTGCGGGGATATTTATCTGGTGAGCAGGCATTTCGATTCCGGCAGTTGAAATCTCCCTCTATGCCAGCAAAGGCTGATGATGGCCTCCAAACAGCGCATCGCTTGCGCAAGGCAGGTCCGTATGTGCGTATGCGCGCGGCCCATGGCATCACGTCAGGGCCTTCCTTCTTCGGCGAATACTCGATTCCCCAGGCACAGACTGTCTGACCAACTTTTGTAGCACCAGCACCTTTTGCGAAGCGGTTCTGTCATGGGTACAACGAATGACGACACACAAGCCCATTTGTGGCTTCCTCTCTTTCTCTGTTGGTCCGACCCCAATCCTATCGAGTCGAGTGCCTCTTGGGTGGCCAGCCACTTGTGTAGACGAGAACTCCCTTCTTTCCCTCCTTGCTCATGCGTATCTCATGCTGGTGGTGTGGGGTAGGGGCCGAGTTTTGACTTGGCGGCGGCGCGAGTAGCTTGTGCCAAGGCGTTGCTCCTGAACAGACCATTTGGTTCATGTATTTTCCTCTCCGCGGCAGAATGTGAAGCCGTGGAGTACATTCGTAGATGAGAAATCGACTATTTGTAGGGCGATGCCTTGCTTTCTTGAATACCAACCTTTGGGTGAAATTCTTGGTGATACACTTGCAAACAAACCGTGGGGTGCGTGGCCAGTGGTGTGCTCCCATGCTGGGCCTGGCTTTGGGCGTTTTTTTTACGGATGAAACAGATTGTGTGACTCGCCCTGGTCGGTTTTGTATTTCGTGGAGGCGGCTTTCCATTTTCCCCCGGACGAGCAAGCGTTTGAATGAATGGGTGCCCGTTTCGTCAAATCTGCTCGATCGAACAGCAGCCATCACGGCCCCTTTCCGCCTGTTGTTGACCTCAAGACCAGCACAGAACGAGAACATGGCCGAGACGAGAAGAGTCGGTGATGAGAGAGCCAGAGAGACATGTGCCATGATGTTTGAAAGAGGCGCGGCTCCCGCACCAAGGGGCCTTTTTCGGCGCCGTACCTATCCGGGCAACCATCTCCAACGCCATGTGCGACCCCTCAGCTGGTAAAACCAAAAAAAAAGATGGTGACATGACCGGCCGCGGAACTGCGTAGTATGGCCGATCAAATCGGTCTTGGATGGACGTTGGAGGTGCTTGGAGGAAGATCAATAAAGAAACAAAAAGATAAAATCCCCCACCGTCCTGCCGTTCGGCAGCAGGTTTGGCCCTAGCCGCTCACTCAGTTTCGACCATGACATGAGCATCCATACTCACTCACCCTTCGCAGACACGTCCCCGCGTGCGCCGCTACTCATTTTGGAGTCAAAAGCAGAAGCCCGGACAGAACAGATAAAACAGAGCGTCTTGCCGAATCCCCGTGAGCATGCGCCTCCTTCCCATCTCGGCCCTCATCACAGCCCTCGCAACCGCCCACATGCAAATGTCGTACCCGCCCCCCTTCCGCTCCAAGCACAACCCCCACACCACCGACGTCGACTACTCCATGACGGCGCCCCTCGGCAGCTCGGGCGCCGACTTCCCCTGCAAGGGCTACCACGTGCTTCTCGGCACGCCCCAGGGCCGCCCGGTGGCCACCTGGCGGGCCGGACAACCCTGCAACATGACGCTGGAGGGCAGCGCCACGCACGCCGGCGGCTCGTGCCAGCTCTCGCTGTCGTACGACGGCGGCGCGTCCTGGACGGCCATCCACTCGTACATTGGCGGCTGTCCGCTCCGTCTCGTCTTCGACTTTACCCTGCCCGAGGAGGCGCCCGGGGGAGAGGCCCTCTTCGCGTGGACCTGGTTCAACAGGATTGGCAACCGCGAAATGTACATGAACTGCGCGCATGTCCGCATCCTGTCCGACCGGCAGCGGGTTGTCGGCCGGGGGCCGTCGACGAGGCCGAGGCCGCTGGAGTCGAGGCCGGCCATGTTCGCGGCCAACATGGGGAACGGGTGCCGGACGCTGGAGGGCGCGGATGTGCTGTTTCCGGAGCCGGGGCCGGATGTCGACAACGTGTCGGACAGGATGGCGGGGCCGGTTGGGAGGTGCTGAGCGCGTGGGGGGAGGGGGAGCGGGTTGGCGTTTATCATGTACAGAAGAAGGAAAGGGGAGAAGAACAGGATGAGAGCAGAAACCCATGAGTCGCTGAAGGAAAAAGGACCGAGGTTGAAACCCAGTCATCAGGTCCTGGATGGACATGACAATCAAGAAACGTGTATGACTTTCAAGCCTGTGATAAAAACGCACCTCGCGCGTGGGACTGTTTAGAATCCTCGGAGCGTCTGGATAAACACACGGTTTTGCCATGGACAAAGCACATCGGCACCAACCGAACGTCGGATTTTTGGCTTCCATCTCCGGCGTGGCTGAGCGGGTCCGGCTTTGTCACGGGACAAGAGGAGACCCCGTCATCATTCTGGAGAATGTGGCTTGGAGGGCGGGACAGCCAGATTAAAGCCGGAACGGCAGATAATGCGGTTGCTCCCGTCCACGTGACCTGTCAATATCTCCCTGCTCGTCATTCCAGAATCCAGACGGTGACTTGTTTCGCTCCCTCACGCTCCCGCCACCAGATCCCGACAATGTCTGCCCCGATTCGAATGCCTCGGGGCTATCTCTCCGACAAGGAATTCGATTTCGACGAGAAACAGGCCGATGCCATCGTTCGAACCGTTGCCTACTCCGGCCAAGAGTACGGCCAGTCCGTAATCTGGTTTCCCCCCAAGGAACACGTCGGCATTCGCTCGTCGCTCGCAACACCCTTCCAGCGACTTTCGAGTGCGGCACTCGGCTCTCTCGACCGTCTACCTCTGGAAATCTTGCAAGACATCCTGCTGCGCCTCGATCTGCACTCTCTGCTCCGGTTTAGACAGTCGAATAACAGGTCAAGAGAGGCTGTGCACTCTCTCAGGCAGTACCAGCTGGCCGTCTCGCATGGGCTCAACGCCCTTTGCGCCCTCCTACGAACTCGACTGGCCTTCAGTGTTTCCCTGCCCGACTTTTACCGCACACTTTGCACCGAGCAATGCGCCATGTGCGGCGGGTTTGGCGGATTCATGTCCTTGCTGACTTGGACGCGGTGCTGTTTCCGATGCCTTCAGGTAGCTGCAGAAACGCGAGTTCAAAGCCTGGCCAGTGCGCGAAAGCGATTGAAGCTGAACAGGCGCCACACTATCCGCCTCAAGACATTCAAGACTCTCCCTGGAGCATATACGATGCTCGGATCCATGTACAAGTCACGCATCACAGTCGTTTCTGCCCAGCAGGCCATGTCAATTTCCGGGCAGAATCCTCGCGCAGTGATCGAGGCAGTGACCGAGGCAGACAAAGACTTCTTGTTCCGGAATGAGCGGTTCAACTTTATGGCGTCGTGTGCACTTCCTTACTATGATGGACGATCCGGCAATGTCGAATGCGGGGTGTTGTGTGCCGGCTGTCAGTTGGCTATCGAAAGACGCATTATTGCCAACAAAAGCGAGAGTTGGGCATACGAGGCTCGCGACAAGATATACTCACAGGATGGCTTTCTGGCCCATTTTCGGAGGTGCGAACAGGCACAACTTCTATGGATATCAAGTGACCAAGGGAAAAGAGAGCCTCCAGAGCTGCCGGAGACTGCTCGACGGAGGCCAGTTCAATGCAAGAGAATCAAAAGTTGTCAAGGCGAATGGGTCAATACGACATTGAAAACATAATCATGTTCACAAGGTTTTATCACCAAAGGTTTCCATCTGTTACATGTTTATACTGTTCACGGAATGCGTGTAGGAGGTAAGGCGGCAACCGATCCAGCCTTGAAAGGCAGCTATATAAAAACCGCCCGATTCATAAGAAATTGTTGTTCCGACTGAGTGGCAACGCTCCTCAAGCTCCCTTCCGTTTCGCAAGTCGTGCTCTATTCTACCACTTCCTATCCATTGATATTCGTGTACTTGACTCGCGCATCTGGCTTAACTAGGTGCGCTTTACAATACGTGTCTTTAAGTTCGCCCCGAGCGTTGACGACGCGGGCACATTTAACGTTGGTTCCCTGCCTCGCGGGGCGCTGATCGAACTGCATCTCCTTTTTGCAGCCGCATGCATATTCAGCGTACTTTGACTTGCACATTTCTTGATAAACAAAACAGTACTTCACAAGTCAGCAGAGGATCATATGGTGCAGGTAGTTGTGGGATTCTTGCAGTATTTGCCTAGGTCTTTCTCCGACGATGAAACATCTGTAGACGATAATCTGACGATGAAACGTCTGTAGACAATAATCTCCGACGATGAAACGCCTGTAGACGATAATCTCCGACGATGAAACGTCTGTAGACAATAATCTCCGACGATGAAACGCCTGTAGACAATAATCTCTGACGATGAAACGCCTGTAGACGATAATCTGCGACGATGAAACGTCTGTAGACGATAATCTGACGATGAAACGTCTGTAGACGATAATCTGACGATGAAACTTCTGTAGACAATCATGGGGAGCCGTGAATTTCGTACCACTGTCAGGGTAACTGGGCAGGCCGGGGTTTGAATGAAAAGTTTTGATTTTCCCAGTGTCAAAAGGAAGGACAAAGAGTTTTAAAAGGAAGGACAAAGAGTTTTGACCCAGAGGAAAGGGGCAACCCATAGCTACGAGTGATTGATAGTCAAGATATGTATGCACAGCACGCCTACCGCACCCCCCCCGGCACTACAACTGCCCCCTGCAACATGCTCACACAATCCGCCACCGTCATCGGCGAAATCGCCCGCCTCGAGCGGGAAATCTACATCCGCGCCCTACTCCTGACCAGCAACCGCCGGCTTCACCTCCCCCTCCCCCTCCCCCTCGCCCCACAGCCCGACCAAGATCCCATTCCGACTCTCCGACACCAAGCTCATGGCCTCGACAAACTCGAGGCACGGATCCCGGTTCTCCATCCTCTCAAACTCGCGCACCAGCCTCACAAGCAGGTAGATGCCCTGCGTCAGCGCCTGCTGCTGCGCCGGACAGACCCTCGGCCCGCCGGAAAAGGCGACAAAGTCCCAGCCCTGTCGCCGGCCCTCGAAGCGGCCCGGCCGAAAGTCGGCCGCGTCCTCGCCCCAGACCTCTTGATCATGCAGCTTGGCGTACATTTCCAGCATGACCCTCTGACCGCTGGGCACGAAGACGGGGCTCATCCCGTCGGGGCCCCCCCCGCGCGGGATGACCGTGTCCCGCACGGCCGTGCGCCTCAGCCGCCCCGAGGAGCCGTGGATGCGCAGGCCCTCGAGGAGGACGTTGCGGAAGGGCTGCAGCGACTTGAGGAGCTCAAAGGTGAGGGGTCTGTCGCCGAGGGCGAGGGCCTCGCTGCGCAGCGAGGCCCAGATGTCGGGCCGCCGCGCGAGGTGGAAGAGGGTGGTGGAGAAGATGTTGGAGATGCTCTGGAAGGCGGGCATGAAGACGTGGAGGGTCTCGTGGCGCAGCGTCGCGGGGTCGGGCGCCAGCTTGGCGAGTTCCTCGAGGAAGATGTACCTGTCGCGGCTTCCGTCATTCGTCTCCGTCCCCGTCTCCGTCCCCGTCTCCGTGTCCTTGCCGTGCGCGCCGCCCTGGCGCTTCGCCTTGTCCAGCGCGCGCGCAACCTGCCGGTCGACAAAGGCGTGCACGATGCCGACGTTGCGCTCAAACTCGGTGTCGGGGCCGGACGCCGCCAAGAGGGGCCCCGCCATCATCCTCCAGCCGCGGCCGACTATGCGGCTCTGGCCCAGGCTCTTGCGGCAGGCCTTGAAGGCGGCGAGCATCTCCTCCACCTCGGCGGGGTTGCTGCCGGTGAGGCAGTCGAAGGATTGGCCAAAGATGAATTCGGTGCCGCTGTCGATGAACTGGATGCATGCACGCACAGGGCATCAACGGGAGGAAAAGCACGGCATGGGACACGGCAAGGGGACCGAGGACGGAGGAGGGGGCGAGACGTACCAGCTTCACCATCCAAGGCATCAGGTCAATTGTCTGGCCCCCGCGTGGCACGGCCCTCATCAACCGATCAACGTGCCTCTCGAACCTCGGCACGTCACTCAGCTCCGCCCTCACAAACAGCGGCCGAATCAGGTCCCTGCTGCGGCGCCACGCTTTCCCCTCATTCGTCAGAATGCCGTGTCCCAGCAAGCGCATGACCGGGCCGGTCCGCGTCTCCTCCTTGTCGTAGTCATCGGCCTTGAGCGAGAGAATGGTGCGCCAGTTGTCGGCGTCGGTCGTGCAGAGCAGGGTGCCGTGCGGGGAGCGCTCCTCAAACGTCGGCCCGCAGCGGGCGAATTGCTGGCCAAAGAGCCGGTTGAGGCGGCCGTCGGCGTAGGCCTCGAGCCGCTGCCGCTGGAGGTCGCGGCCCCAGGGATCGAAGAGCCAAGGGAGGTGGTGCGGGTACCGGCGGGCCGGCTGGCAGCCGAGATGGCGGGAGCGGATGTGGCGGCCGAAGGACAGGAAGAGCCACCGGAGGAGGACGAGGGCGGAGAGCGCGGCGAGGAGGGGGAGGAGGAGGGGAAGGAGCACGAGGCGGAGCTGTTCTGTCATCTCTCCTTGTCCTTTTGTTTATGCCTGTGTGGCTATGTAGTTGTCTCTCCTTCTCTCTGTCTGTCTGGCTGACTGTGGCTTTGGTTCCCCTTCTCCGTCCTATGTCAGAGATGGGGCTGGCTGGTGGATGAAGGAGAGAGAGCAAAGAGTTGGGCGAGAAGAAGAGTGACGCGGGGGATGGGCGACGGCTTGGGCAGCTGCAATGCTTCTTCTACCTCGTCCTCGCCTCTCGCCTCGCCGTGCTCCGTGCCGTCGTCCATCATTGTCCATCTCGATTGACCATCTGTCCGCCTCCCTCTGGAAACAGCCGCGACGCCTGCATATTGTGACTGCTTTGTGTCTCTATGCAAACCGTGTGCCCCACTTGCATGAGCAAATTGAGTCCATCAACCGGACTTGGTCTGCTGATGTTGACAGCCAATGGACGGACCCCTAGGCTCTGCATCCGCGGATTCACGCTTGAAGCAATGGAGCTTGTATCGAGGCGTGGTCCAATCGGATCCAATCTGGCTTGGCGTCATGCACCTTTTGGCAATTGAACATTGACGGCTGATGGCGCCTCGTCTCCAGGACCGCATTTGTCAACCATGATACGACATACCCTTGTTTTGATATGCCGTATGGATGGAGGATACCTTTCGGTCCTTGGTTTCAAACGCCGCGCCCGTCTCTGGCTGGGACATCTGTCTTCTCCGCCAATGACCCCATCTCCGCTCTCCATCAGCCCCAGTTCGACAGCTTCTATACATTTGCTGCGTTGATCTGCCATTGCCAATGTACCCATCCCGCGGGACTGGTTTGCCACCCAGACTCCGCGACGCAAGCGTCCCCCCCATTCGCGGTGGTTCGTCTCCAGCCCCGGCTCTTTGTGTCGTCGAGGTGGGAACACGTCCACAGGTACGTCGGTATCCATGTGCGGCCACGGGAATTATGTATTGCGGCATTGACCCCTACGTCGCTGACTCGCTGCAGTCAGTCGAGAACAATGTCGGCAAGCCGGCCACGGAACTCTGCATTGTGCAGGACCCGCCATCGGAGCTGACGTTCCGGAACCCTGGACACCTTGTGGGTCGTTTGTGGACACCTCTCTCTCTCTC
>AFQZ01000764.1:0-25217 GCA_000222935.2 Aciculosporium take MAFF-241224 | reverse complement strand
CTTTCTTTTTCTTTTCTTTTCTTTTCTTTTCTCTTTTTCTTTCTTTTTCTCTTCTTTCTTTTTCTCTTCTTTCTTTTTTCTTTTCTTCCTTTTTTCTTTTCTTCCTTTTTTCTTTTCCTTCTTTTTACTATTTTTTTTTTCGTTTCTTTTCCCTGCAAGAACCACTGCTCAGCTATGGACCACATGGGTTTCCAAATGCCAGACATGGCACCACCACCGCTCATGAACCAACCGCCTCGAATTTTCGGGGGATACAACGCGGAGGGCCTGCCAAACGTTCCTCAAATGCCGCCAGATCTCGCCGCGCAAATGTTTCCGGAGGCGCATCTCCTGATGGAGGATACAACTGATGGCAAGAGGAGGAGGATCGCAAGGGTGAGAAAGCAACCCCCTTTTTTTGCCTTGGGTTCTTGCGCAGCAATGTCTGACGATGTGATTATTGACATTGTGTCAAGGCCTGCGATATGTGTAGGAAAAAGAAGATCAAGTGCGACGGCAAGCTTCCAGCATGCACGCACTGTATCAACTACAAAACCGACTGCCTATTTACACAGGTCGAGAAGAAACGAAGTCCCCCCAAAGGGTACGCGACTCTCCGACTCCCCCACATGCTGCCCCCCGCCCACACGCCGCCCTGTTGTGCAATCGATCATTGACGTTCAGTCTAGTGCAAAGTACATTGAAGGACTCGAGAATAGATTGGGTCGCATGGAACACCTGCTTCGACTATCAGGTATTTTTGTACCGTGGAGTCGTCCAGTTTCTTTCCGGCGGGGACGCGACAGGGACATGAACAAGGGATGCTAACACCTGATGCTGTCCCAGGTTTGCTTGGTGAAGATGATGACGGCACGGATCTTGGCGTCTTGGAGAAAATGTTGACGGAAAAGTCTCGTCAGACGTCAATGGTAGCCAACAGCACGACGTCGTCATCACAGGACACCCCAGCACGAGATGCGACCGGCTTAACAACGCACAGCACCGTGGTATCACCAGGCCATGCCAGGGACAAGGAACGAGAGCGACAAGGGGACGACAAGCCCGCTTCAACTGCTCCGGCCGCGGAGAAGAGCGAGCAAGACGGGGAGGAAGTTTCGGCCTTGTCGGAAATGATGTGCTCGCTCGTGACAAACCAATCCGGCGAGACGCGGTACATTGGATCATCATCCGGATTCTCCATCTTCTCGCCCAAGGGCATCCAGTGGGTGAACTCTCGCACGGGAGATGACTCGTTTGCGACCATGATTTCCGAGGTATCCGTGGACCATCACAAATGGACAAACTGGAAGCCCGAGGTCTTTGGTGACTTGTTTCAAAGGCGTGTGTTTCGACCCCAGCCGCCAAAGCATGAAGCGCTTTCTCTCCTCCAAGACTTTTTTGACAACTTCAACTGCATGTTTCCACTCTTTCACCAGCCGACCTTCATGCACCTCGTCGAGAGGCAATACTCTTCAGACCCTTATGAAGGCTCCGGATGGTGGGCGAGTCTGAACTGCGCCCTAGCCATTTCGCATAGACTGCGAGTGATGAGCAATCTTGTACCGCAGGATGAGGACGAAAAGGCGTGGGGATACTTGAAGAACGCATTGGCCGTGTTTCCGGAGCTGACCATGCGAAACACTGACCTGCTCAGCGTCCAGGCTCTCCTGGGCATGGCACTTTTCCTGCAGGGCACACCGAACCCCCAGCCCACTTCTCTGTTGATTGCCACTGCTGTCCGGCTGGCTCACGGCATCGGCCTTCACAAGCGCGCCACTGGCTTCAACTTGAACCCCATCGAAATTGAACAACGGACAAGGGTCTTTTGGATTGCGTACATGCTAGACAAGGACCTGTGTTTTAGGTCAGGTCGCCCCGCCGCCCAAGATGACGACGATATGAATGTTGAATTGCCTGACGCTGATCCGGTAGACAACATTGGAAACATACCCCTCGCTGACGGTCAAGGCAAGATGAACCTCTTCCGTGTAATGTGCGAGTTTACCGTCATTGAAAGTTGTGTATACAAGAAGCTGTACTCGACCCAGGCAGCGAAGCAATCGGATGGCGAGCTTTTGTATGCAATCAGCGAGCTTGACCAGAAATTGGAAGACTGGAAGGACAGCATACCTGTTGACTTTCGACCAGAGCATGAGATCAAAGCGTCGCATACGCCGCTCATTCTACATATTGTCATGCTGCACTTTGCATATTACAACTGCCTGACCACGATCCATCGCATGTCCATCCACCACGGTTACTGGACGAGCAGGTTGTCAAACTATGCCATTCAGGGGCTGAACTCGCGGCCGCTGAATCCGCGAGTCTTTTCTTCTGCTCAGCTATGCACAGCGGCCGCTAGGGCTTCTATTGCCTTGCTCAAATATGTCCCCCAGGGCGACTTTTCTTGCGTGTGGTACGTCTACTTGGGCCTTTTCTACTTTTATTGCCCCCTTTTGGGTTTTTTTTTTTTTTTTTTTTTTTTGGTTTTTTTTTTTTGCCAATGAGGAAGTAATACTCATAGGAAAAAAAAAAAAATTAAGGCTCATTCTATATTTCCCCGTATCAGCCCTCATGACTCTCTTCAGCAATATTCTCCAAAACCCGTTGGATCCTCACGCCAAATCAGATACACTTCTGATGGATCTTGTCGTCACCTTTCTGTCCATGCTAGGCCAGGAGGCCGAACAAGGGGGTGTACACCGCATGCTTGGAATTTGTTCCGAGTTCTGCCGCATCTCCAAAGTGGTGATTGAGCGCGCAGAAAAGGAGCAGTCGTCTCGCCGGAAGCGAAAAAACGCAGATGCTGCATCATCAAAAACCGGCATTTCAACAAAGCCCACGTTTCATCTCAAAGAAGGCTCCATGTCGGACACGGCACGGCCCGGCACGGCCATCGCAACGGGTCCGCCGCGCAACCTCTCCGTGTCGTCGGCTTTTAGAGATTCAAACAGCGCCCAGGTGTCTCCCACGTCTACGTCGGAACGAGCCGGCTCCTTTGGTCCCGCCACCGCCGGTTCCCATGACGGGCACTCCCCATCGGGCGGCTCGTCAAGCCGGCAGCAGGATTACCAGGCTGTTCAGAACGGAGACTTTGACTCGTACAACAGCGACATGAACAACAACAACAACAACAGTAACATGAACGCATTCGGAGCCGTTGGCATCTCTGCCCCGCCCGTACCATTGACCGCAAGACCGGTTACGCGACCGCTTCTCCCGCAAGACCTGTTTGGTCTGCCTGCCACATTTGACTGGGGGTGGTCTGAAATGACGGGCGGCGCGTATCCGTCTGCTGAGAATGGGAATTTCGGAAGCGGCACTCTGCACTGAATATGAGTGCTAGAGGCCCGTGTGTACTATGAGATGGTATGTTTTGGTTTGTGCACGAAGGAAGGAGGGGGGGGGGAAAGGCAAAACGAGGCATTCCAAGTTGTATAACGTGGAACAAAGGAAGCAAACTGGGCATGCACTTGTTGGATACCGAACACTCTATGATTTATGACTGGTGTGTGATTTCCATGGAAACACGCTATGGAAATATCCTTTTTTTTGCAAAAGCAACGCTGCTAGTCAGTCCGCAATGTAGAGACGAAGAAGAACCAGAAAAATGATTCAATCGAAAAAGGACCAAAGAAACAGAACCCCTTTTATTTGCTGAAACAAAAAAACGCCAGATATATCGCTAAGAGCATCCACGTATGATGTTCGTTTCTCGTGACCTGATTTCTCGTCGTTCCTCCTCCCTCCTTTCTTCTTCCTCCATGGCAGCTCTCTTTCTTTTTTTTTTTTTTTTTTTTCTTCCTCATCTGTGTTATTCCCCATCTCCTATTCATGCGTGGGGCGAGGGACGAGACGAAACGATACTGTAATTGTATTGTATTGCATGTATATATATATGGTGGTGTGGTTGGTTGGCCTCCTTAACGGAAGAAGGACAACGAGTCATATTCATATTCGTACTAGTACTTCTTCGCTGGGGTGGCATGGTTACCGAGGATAGTTCATGAGCGCGACTCTGCTCGTAGGGCACGCTTCTTCCGTCCATCGTGGCGCTGTGCGGCGGCACGTTGCGAGCAGGAACGTGGTGGTGTCCATGGATGATGGTCGGTTATGTATGTGTCGTGGGAGGGAAACCTGCCTCTGGTCATGGACTGGTGGTTTGTCGTGGGGTGGGTAGGTGTACCTAGGGTGATGGAGTACAGAGTAGATGCGTCGTCGATTGTGCGTAGATGGCAGTTTATATCCCTTTTTTTTGTTGTGTGTGTGTGTGTGTGTTTTGTTTTCCGTCTTCTTGCTCAACGTGAAACGAATGGTCGTCAGGAGCCGACCATGCCGGGACCGTAACTTTGCCGTTGTCTGAGGGGGTTGGGTGTGGAGTTGCCGGAATTCTAGAAAAGAAAGGAAAGGAAAGGGTTAGATTAGATGGAGGTGCGAGGAGGAGAAGAGAAAGAAGCAGGACGTCTTCCAAAATAGCCATGTCGCCGGCCGTGCTTGGCAACAGTCATGACAGAAAAGGTAACAAATACCTTCTTGCGTCTCTTCAGACCGCCCTCCCCCTCCCCAGTCGAATACCCCGTTTCCACACCGCCGTCATCATCGGGGAACCCCTCTCCGTACCCCTCAAAACTGCTATCCCCGTACGACCGCTTCTTGGCATTCCGTCGCGGCCGGTTCGGATCATGCCCCGGCAGGACCTGCGCAGGCTGAGGCTGAGGCTTTGGCCGCCCCCCAGCATTAAGGTTGGCATTCGGCGCCGAAAACAGCGGCGTGTCCGGCGCGGACGGCTTCGCAGACATTGGTTTCGACGCGCCGCCGCTCGGCGGCGCCAAATCGCCCAACACGGATGTGTCCCACACGGACTTGGGGACGGGCCCCTTGGCCATGGTCATGGCGCGGCCGAGGCTCGACAGCGTCGTCTCGGACAAGCCGTCGGGGACCTCCCTTCCCTTGACGTGGTGGACCGTCCATTCCAGCTCCGGCACCTGGAGCATCGAGAGGAACTCGGACGGCGCGTCCTCCTTCTTCTTCTGCACGTCAAAGTGGCCCGCTACGCCGAGACGCTTGATGTGACCCTTGTACGTCTTCCGCAGCGCGTTCTTCTCCCCGTTGGGCTTCTCGCGGGCGACCTCTGCCGCGAGGCCCGTGAGACCGAACATGGCAAAGAGGTCTTCTGTCATTCGAGGTAACCGCTCTGGTTGCTCTGTAATGTCGGGTGGACAGGAAAAGATTTGTGACACACGCGTTAATCATGACGAGTGGCTTTTCAACAACGGCATACGTGACTCTCCCCAGGTATCGTCAAGTTTTTTTTTTTTTTTTTTTTTTTTTTTGCTCTCTTCCCCCTTCGCTATCCCGCCCGCAAAGACGAATCAGGGGAGGGACAGAGAGGATGGGGGGCGGGGACGACAAAGAAAGGGCCAAAAAAACATTTCAAGGGAGCCTTACGAATCTGGCCGCCGGGGTACTGGCAAAGCAAGTATTTCTCTCCCACATCGAGATGCAGGTCTTCGATACCGAGTGCGCTCCCCTCATAGTGCGCCTTTTTCGCATCGCGGTCTCCCATGTCGTCGAGCGGGCGCTTTCTCTTGAACGGCGACTCGTCCGGCATCATGATGTCGAGCTGGGAGCTGCTCGAGCTGACGCTGTGCGCGGGCGTGGGCAGAGCAGCAGCCATGGGGCTCCTCTTGACGGGAGGCGCAGTTGGATAGCAGTCGAGATGTTTGTTTTCCTTCGAAGCCGGACGTACGGGTTGTTTCGCAGGGCGAAGAGAGGTCGAGGGCGGAGCGTGCGAGGTGATGGCGTTGATGGGAAAAAGTGTCACGGGCTGGGATTGGGATGAATGCTTCAGATGGGAGTACCCTGGGTAGGCAAACGTCCCCCGATGGCGCCACATAATCACGTGACTAGGCGCCGCGGTGATGGGGGGGGGGATCCATATCTTTTGTCGTGAATGGGTGGGACACTGCGATTTCTTTCTCTCTTTTTTTCTTCTTTCTTCTTTTCATACAAACCCGACCATTACCACTCGATGCATATAAATCGCTGGTTTCGCTTGACGGTCTTGCTCAAACTCCCGACGATGCTGGCGATATTTCGAGCCATGGTCTAGAAGAAATTTTCAACCTTGCCTAAAACCATCATCACGAGGGCCCCTCGCGCGGCTGCCATGATGCGATGATGACCTGATGCAAGTGACATGATTGCGGTTTGCGGCTTCATTTTATCCTTGCTTGTTAGGACGAGCACATGACATTGAACAGAGGGGTGATGAATGATGGCCCGACGTGCCATCTCTTGGCCTTTGTTGCTCGACGACCATGGCGCATTCCTCCCATTTCACACTCTAGGGTGCCTTGCGAAGGCGTCAGCTGTTCAACCTTTTGTACGTGTCCCCGTGTTCGACTTCCCATGCACACACAATCACAAGGCACGGCAATGGTACATGATGAATCCATCACATCTCTGGTAATCCTAGTGGTCATGACTGTAGTTGGTGACGTGGCTTCGCGCAACGGATAACCAACCGCTTGGCCGGGGAGGAAAATGGCGTTTTCTGACCTTTGGGCTTGCCATGCAGATACGGTGTCAAGTCAAGGTAGAAATCGGGACTAACTCGTGTTTCTTTAGCCTCGCGGCTAGGTTTTGTTGATCAAGGCAACGTAGCTGTGCTGCGCGCAGTCTCTCTCATGTATTGAAGATTTATGTCACCAACGCACCATGGGGATGCGCATCTCCTTTTGACGGTATGGTGGAACGGTCTGTTCGCTCTACATCATGGTCCAGCGTGATGTGAGGTGGTAAACCGTGTTTGTCTCGCGCCCATGATGCCACTTTCTTGTCCTCGGCCGCAACTGTACTGTTTGTGTTTTCTGCAGGGCGTGACTCTCATGCCGTCGCCGCATCGGCAGTGCTTGGTGACTTTTGACTTGTGCTTCCTCCACCCATCCCCTCAGCCCATCCGCTGCTTGCGTCGAATCCAAACCGTTAGATGCTCAGCATGGCCATGACTCCTCGACGCATCAACAACCTTTACTCCCGCCCCGTCACGCAACTGCACCTCCCACACAGGCAATTTGTAGCGACCAGTGTCAGCCATGCCCGTAAAGAGGTCAAAGGACCACCCATGCTTCGGACAAGTCAAGCCGGCGCTCAAGCGCACGCCAAAATCCTCAATGTCAAACGGCATGCCGTTGGACAAGGGGTACGCCGAATGGGGACAGCTCTGGTGTATTTTATAGAAAATAAAAAAATAAAAAAAAAGCGCACGGCCGAGTCAGAAAGATGGGCAGCAAACAAAAGGGGGAATTGGACAAGAGCCCGAGACTCTTCTAGGTTGCTCACATGATCCACCGCGTGGAACTTGGCCCTGTACCGAAACACCACCACCTGGTTCGGCAGCTCGTCCCCGGAAGCCATCGACTCGACACCATCGGCCGCGACGGCCACCTCGTTTGCCAGCGAGGGGTCATCCCTGGGGACGTGGAAAACCTTGCACCCCGGCCGCATGCGGGCATCGCATTGGCGGGCTTCGATGAGACTGCCCATGTCGTCGGCAAGGTCCGGGAATGTTGAGGCCGGCCCGGCGGAAACCCAGCTTGTGTCGGGGCGGGATCTGAACAAGTAGTTCATTGTGTGCGTTTGCTGCGCGCGCGCGCGCGACGACGGCCTGGAAAAGGGCTTTGCGTAAAAAGCCGGGTTCGCGGACAGGTGATTGTGATCAAGGTGGCATGGCATGGAACATGTGCCTAAGGCAGGCAAGGCATATACGCACACCCAACCCCAAGCGGCCCGTTCTGAACGAGCCCGCGTGGTGGCAGGGGGAGGGGAAGGAACGACAATGACATGCATGTTTGATTGGTCGAAGCCAAGGTTCCTTCCTTTCAGGCACGCCACGCCGCGGCTACCAGGACGCCCAATCTGGCGGACCAATCAACGAGCTGATCAGATACGCTTTGCCGACACGTCTGGTGTCGACTACATCTTGTACTTTGCCCGTCGTACACACCCGGGCAGGCACAACGCACGTCAGCAGCATCAGTCATGCACGATAGGAATAAGAATGCGACCAGATCAAGGACCACTAGCACGTCGACATGCAAGGTAAGCAAGCTGCCAATGTCGCCCCGTCACAGCATCGTGGGCCTAATGTGAGAATCCCCTACCAGCTCCCGAGGCCGGCCTATCGGGCACAAAGATGGGAGGTGCCACGAGGGAGAGGCCAATCAACCATGGCAAAAGCCAGGACCGATTGCGCCAGAAGAACCGCTGGGATTCCAGACAAGCAAAGACAATGTCCATGGATGGATACACACCTCGATGGTTGCCCACGCTCTTCTTGCCCGGCTAGGCCTGGAAACGCGCAGCACGCGTGTAAGCTCAGGGTGTCCGCCACCATGATTGATCACGGATCATGTTCCACGCGAGGCGAGCCCACACCATCCATGACCGGTGTTTTCCGGAAGAGCGTAAATACTCCAAAAAATGGCGATCCGTTTCTTGGCATGGGGAATAAGCGGTTGGGCTTCCTTGCTTCCACAAAATAAGCAGGCTTTCCCCCGAGAGTGACTGTCTCACTCCTGTCCTCTGCGAGACTCCTCACTCCGGAAGAGGACTACAATCTATACAATAGTCATCTCATCCGCCTTTGTCTACCGCCTATCCGTCCGTGTCAACACCAGCCGCCAAAACAAAACAGGAAAGAAAAGAAGAAGAAGAAGAAGAAGAACAAGACAGCATGACCCTCCGCGTGACATGCATCGGCGCCGGCATCGCCTCCCTCGCCGCGGCCACGGCCCTCCGCAAACACGCGTCGAGCATCCTCCTCCTCGAGGCGGCCCCCACCCCCGAGCAAATGAACATCCGCGCCGCCGGCGTCGCCCTGCTCCCCTGCGGGGCCTCGATCCTGCAAAAGCTCGGCATCGACCCCCCTCGGGACGTCCATGCCGTGCCCATGCCGTCCGTCCTCGAACTCGACTGGCAAGACGGCTCGCTCAAAAGGGAAACGGGTCCGCTGCCGCCCACGTGCTACACTGCGCACCGGGGCGCCCTCCTCGATGCCTTGCTCGAGAGGGCAACGGGGTTGGATGGCGAGGGGGCGCCAGCGAGGTTACTCTTGGGGAAGCGGGTTGTCGAAGTGGTGAGTTCTCACCTCTCTCATCTGTCTGGCAATAACTCATGAATTGCTCATGTCCCTTTACCCCCCCCCCTCCCCCCCCCCTTTCCCTCAACACAGGACGTACACTCCGGCAAAGTCACCACCGCCGACGGCTCCACCTACGAAAGCGACCTCATCATCGGCGGCGACGGCGTCCGCAGCATCACCCGCAAGGCCATCCTCCCGCAAGCCACCGTCCAGCCCTCCGGCCTCAGCATCTGCCGCTGGACCATGCACCCCTCCGACTGGGCCCACCTCCCGCCCGACGCCAAAACCCGCATCGCGCAGCTCATCAGCCCCCAAAGCAACCACCTCACCGTCGTCGACTGCCCCGACAAGCGCCTCGTAACCTACAGCTGCCACACGTCGGGCCTCGTCAACGGCGCGCTCCTCCTCCCCGACTACGATCTCCCCGCCACAGCCGAAGACTGGGCCTCGGCCGGCTCTCCCTCCCACCTGCTGTCCACGGTGCGGGACCTCCACGAGCCCCTCCGGAGCCTCCTCGGCTGCGTCTCCGCCTGCGGCCTCTGGCAGCTCCGCAAGCAGGCCCCCCTCCGCACCTGGCACAAGGGCAAGGCCATCATCCTCGGCGACGCCGCCCACCCGATGCTCCCCTTTCAGGCCGTCGCCGGCTGTCTCGCCATGGAGGACGCCGAGGCCCTGCAGTACTGCCTCGACAAGGTCGCCTACCGGCCTGAGCGCGTGGCGGACGCCCTCGCCGACACCTTTTGCATGCGCTTCCTCCGCTGCGCCATCATCCAGCACCTGTCCAACTCGAGCTCCTTTGGGAACGAGTTCATGGCAAAGGCCGCGAGGTGGTCCCTCGAGAATGCCGCCCGCGGTGCCCAGCCCGACGCCGTGCCCGTCGTGCCCGCCGACGAACTGGATGACGTCGTGCAGCGGCACATCATGGACAAGGTCAAGGAGACGGCCGAATTATTCGATGTGAGGACCGCCTCCCAGTGGGTGGCGGGGTATACGCTGCATGATTTTGTCAAGAATGGCCGGCGATATATTTTGGATGCGCCCTACGTCCAAGCGTAATTTACCTGCTTTCATCGGCGGGAACTGCAACGATGAACATGCAGTGGCTGTATCTATCAACTTGTAGTGTCTGTATGTATCAGGTCGACAGTCTGAAACCTGTCCACCATCTCCCAAGTATGTACAAGCAAGTGCCCAAACACCCTAATGACCAAATCCTCTTATGTCTGACGCATGAGCCCCCGTCCATCTTGCATGTGGAAAGATGAACAGAATCGTTGTCTTGTCCATTCCCACACCATCTCCCCGTATTATGATACTCTTGTTCTCCGCGTCAGTGAGGAGCTTCAAACTTTCCTTCCTTCAGACCAAGTGTTATCTTGCTTGTCCCATGTCAGCGATAAAGAGCTACGGAAATCCCGAACGCGTGAGAGAGGAGCGACAAACGACGTTCATCATCAACCATTGTTCAAACATCCGCACATCCTATTAATGCAATGGCCTGATTTTCTTTTTCGCTGCCAGTAAAAAAAAAATGTAATAAGAGGTTCTCCGGCGCCATGTCCAAAATTCTTGGAGTCACTTACTGCTGGCCCCTCAGTCAGAGCAGGTGACGCGAATGGTTGGTTCATGCTGTATTTGCTAGGTTGTAGATCCGGTCACTCAATTGCGAAGACGAGTAATCCGCTGCTTTCTCATTCTGAATCTGGAAAATTCGACGAAAAGGCATGTCCAAATGCGCAGAGTACTGGTGCTGGGGAGTGGTCGCCTGACATGAAGGCATGTTGGAACGGAAATGCGGTATGGCGTGATTCGGATCCTGAGCATGAGACTGTGAAGACGCTAGATTGGCATTTCGATATCGATCTCTAAATCCAAAATCCATCATCAAGGGGCCAGATGTATGCACATGCAGACTCTTAGCCCTACTTTGCCATGAGTCTTCCGCCATCACATCGCGGTCCGAATCCCTCCCCGTCATTAGTGCATTGTCTGGTTCCCAGACGCATCAGTATAATCCTGCAAGTCCAAAGAAATAAAGAAAATCTTGAGCGGTGTATTTCAGTAGAGCCGATCATCTACTCACCTGCATGCGTCCGAGAGTCCACGTCAGTGAAGCCACTCGGCACTGATGATCCAAAGTGGTTAGGGGACAATTCCAACAGGCTTTTTGAGGAACTCAATCCTGGAAGGGCCTCTAGGAAGATTCCAAGAGGCGTGTGTAGTGTCTCTGGAGTGTTTTTCATATTACCGTCGCGGCTTTGTATGGATTGGATTTCCCTTAAGCCCGTCATGTTTGGTGGTGATGAGCTATCCATCATGCTGCTGCTGCTGCTGCTACTGTTGCTGCTGTCGGATTGTCTAAAAGGATCGCAATGGAGAAGTCCTATATCCAAAGGACAAGGTGCAGAAATACCAGCCGTGGTGAATAACCGGTCATGGCATATTAAATTGGCCGAGAAGTCCATGTCTGAAACGTTCATCGGCCCAGTCTGTCTCATTTGGATGCCCCGGAACGGTGGCGTCAATTCAACGGGAAACAAACATGAGTCTTTTGTCTCCCGTCTCGTATTCACCATCAGTGGTCCTGCGCCTTGATTACCATAAGGGCTACTCATGCGGACCAAGTCGGATGTGGAAAGAACTGTCGTGGCGCCATGAAGAGCACCATAGGGAGAATGAAGAGCCTGAACATTATCGAAATCATCCGGAACTGCCCGCATTCTCATCATTCGATCACGGTCATCCGCTGTAAGTCTCTTGATTTTTGCTCTCCTGGATATGATCTGCATTAGTATTTGATACCAAAGGGATGTCTAAAAAGGTGAGCGTATCGTACCGGTTCTGAAACCAGACTTGAACCTGACGTGGACTCAGGCCCGGTATTTCTTTGGAAAGCCGTTGTCTGTGAGCCACATCTGGATGTGGCTGTTTGGCGAACTCGCTCATTAAGAATTGGGTTTGTTGATGTGTAAGCCTGAACAAAATTAGAGACTTTATCATCACCCTCTAGGAGGTCGTAGAGCAATTCCAAGGTACCGAAATCGTTTCATTTTGCGACAAGCCGCAAGCCGTTCCGCCGCAGGCTGACCGCTTGACTGCAATTCCGCGTGACTTTCGTCTTCATCCGCATCGTCTACATCATCATCTGCCTCATGACTCGTTGAACTTTGTTTTTTGTCAATTTGCTCGCATACACTAGGTTCAGCTGATGATGTTTGGCCTCTCGACGTTCGGAAGTTGGTACTGCCGGACTCGAATGAATTTGGCAGCGGGTTCTGTTCATTTCCTGCAGTCTCACCTTCAGTGTGAGTTTGCTCATCGTTGACCGTGCTTGATGCATCGAATATTGATGACGGATTCTCGTTTTCTTGCGGGCTTAAGGGCATTGTGTCAACGGCCACATGCTGCTGAAAACCTTGATGATTGAAAGCTCTTCTCTGAGAAGCGTGATGACCTTTGTCCCGAGTTGAACCAGCTTTGCCCTGTTCTGCATGAACCCCCGCGTCCGCAAATGTCGTTGGGAAAATCTCAGTCTCGGCAGGGGCAGAGTACGCATGCTGGGCTTGCCAATCTCGCTCGACTGGTGCTGGTAGAGTCTCTTTGTCAGACATGCGTGAGCTTGACAGACGTGCTGGCTGCTGGTGATCGTTATTGGAGACCCGGGGGCTGTGATTTGAGGTGATACAAAGCTTCGTGATAAGCATTGAGATGTGGTTGTGAGACTCGTTGATTTGCAATCGGCAGATCTCAGGATAGACACGAGATGTCGATAGTCGCGGACAACAAAGATCTTGTAGTAATGTTCCCTGATGCACATCAACAATCCAGATGGCGGGATTAATCCACGGTTTCAAAACGTAGTGTGGCGACAAGTTGACACCGGTTTTTGAAATGCTTTCGGCAAGCTGACAAGAAAATGTCTTTTCTTTCGAGATCCAGGGATCTGTAAAACCCAAAATTGTCCAAAGTGATCAGAAGGAAGATCGCTCGTCAACAGCGGGTTCAAGGGCACGCATGCGCAGAGTGTATATTGCTGAATTTCATACTTGAAACAGTGTCGACTGATTCAGTGCTGAGTTAGCCATCAACTTAGGTGTGGAAGAAAGAGGGAGGATAAGGCGGAAACATGAAGCAGGTCGACTTCGCCAATATAAATTCGTCAAAATCAAGCGACGACGAAAACGTCAGAGCAGAACTGTGTGTTGATTGCCCTCGAAAAAGGCGGCTCCAAGTTGTAAATCGGACGCACACAGTACGTGACCTTGGATAGATAGTTCCGAGGTCGGTGATGATGATTAGCCCTGCTCGAGTAAATAGAGACTAGGCTTGTCTCTACAACGACTAATACGCTATGAAGTACAACTCCGCAGCGTGGACCGAATGCCTGTCTGGACGAGAGACGAGCATAGGATTCTGAATGACAGTCAACGTAGATGTCGTCCGCTATATAGTCGTAGGAAAGCCAACGGGTTGCAAGACACAAAGCAACTGCATGGTTGATGTGTTTAATAAGCATAAGTTGACTGTTATGACATCTTGTCTTTCAAACTAGGCCAATCAGTCCCGGGTTCACATCCAGGAGATCTGGGTTGCAACTCGAATCAAGCCGACCCAGTGTCAGTTGCGGGAGAAATGGATCTGGGCCCGGGTCGATCAGTGCAAGGTGCATTTGGCCATGTGGACATGGACACCCAACTATTCTTCTTTCGCGGAGGGAAGAGGGGTGTGCAGGGAATATCAACATTCTAGTACAGTATGAAGGAGCACCTTCGACAAGGCCGAGTCGATGGGACACACACCCAATGGCTCCGAATGAAGCGAAAGCCGACACCTTTGCCGGTAGCTCAGCCATGCTTCCACCAGATGAATCAGCACTTTGAAATACATATTTAATTTCAAGGCCGGTGCGCTTCACTCATTCAGCCGGTGCGTGGCTCAGAGTTGTTACGCCAGAGGTAAAGAGCAGGGACAAGAGGACGAGCGTTGACTAGAATTCCGGATCGACAGCAATTCTGGCAAGGCGCCGAACATGGTCCAATGGCTTCGGCTTCGTGATTCGGCTAGATGCAGAATTGCCTGCCTACCTTGGACTTGGGTGCAAAAGTCGCATACATACAGATGTGTATGTTGGGTCAAGCGACCAGATCACCTATCCCGCGGCAGCCGTATTCTTGCAGAGAAACCGTCAACATGCTCTGCCTGTTTACATTAGTCCAAATTTTTGCCATCGTCGCCCAAGTAGAGACATGTTTTGACCTGATGGCAAATACGGACAACAGAGTCAACCGTCGTGCAAGTAAAGGCCGCATATCCAGGCCAAACGACAGCACTGCCTAACGCGTACTCCATAATACATATAACCGGACGGAGAAGGGCACCCGGTGCAACAACTCGACCCCGAAAGTTCCGCGCGCGAGCCTCGTTCAGCTGTTGAGTCTCACGGTTGGAGACACGAGACAGGGAGCCACGGGGCCTGGTTCCTAGGATCCCATGGAGAAGATCAACGCGGGTCAAGTCAACGGTCGGCGGTCCTGGGCTTGTGAGACCCGCCTTGCCGAAAGTCGTATATCTTGAATATTGAGCAGGCATGTTGTATGTATGCTTTGTACCTGTCCCTGTCAAGCTTTCTCCAATAAATGTGCGATCCTGAGCCACTTGCGTTGGGGGCTATTTCTTGAATCTTCCATTCTGCTTTATTCCGTACTCAGCCTCCCCAGACAAACCAAAAACAGCATGTGGCTGTGCTGGGATGGATTACAACTGAATCAGCAAGTACCCATGTAGCACAAAGACGATTGAGTTTGCAAATTTCCGTGTCAAAAGATGCGACCTCTTGCGTCACTACCCAGGTAGCTCAGGTAGTCAGCCTTTAAACCTCTTTGTAACTTGACTTTGTGGGTCACTTTTTCGTCCTTGATTTTGCCATGCCTGCCACTTACGTTCTGCCAGTTGCACCAAAGCCCAATGCTAGTCTTTCAAAAGCCGTTCAACCCGTTGCGAGTTCGTCTGCGGCCACTTCCCTTTGACAGGGGCCTCCGCACCCCAATAACCCGGTCGAGGTGGGCAGAGGCAAAAAACAATGTTTGATAGGTTGGCTGCAGAGCCGCGCGAGGTCTGTTCTTTTGAGTGTTGGATAGACTTGTTCGCGCCGCTCGGCAATCGATGTTGCTTCTCTTGAGGTATGTAGTATATCATTTGTGCTGCAATGCTCCTTCTCAGCAGGATGGACAAGCATCTTTTGGACCATTGACTCCGGATGTCGTCATCACGATATCACGATCGTCTCAGCGGCCCGTTAATCGCGATGATGGGCATTGTTTCTTCCTGATAAGGAAAACTAAGCGGCCAGGTACGTCTTCTCGCCAGGTGGTATGTAGCATGCTTTAGTCGCCTGCCGGCATCGTCGGAAATGATTGATGTCACTTGTCTTGGGACAAAAAAACAGCAAGAGCGCCAGCGGGTGCACATCTCTCCAAGACTCGTCGCTTGTCTGCTGTCCGACATTGCTAGGCTTGGTTCTGGTCGGACTGGTGCTAGCAAAGGCACGCGTTACGTCAGGGTCACAGAAAACAGGACAAGACGAGCCGTCTGTTGCCTAGGATGACAAGCCCATCATACGAATGGGCTCTCTTGACCGTCTCAGTTTGAGAATTTGACGCCAATCGCAACTCGCAAGCACTAAATGTTGGACTCCAGGAAGTCAGAGACGTGAGAGCGGCTCAATCAGCATTGCCTGGACCACCACAGGTTGACGCGACTCGACAGCACAGCGTTTCCATCTGGGTCTCGTGTGCGTTTTGACTGACTGGAAATTCCTCGTTCGTCACTCGTTTGGAGGATGGGAGCAACATAAAAGAGTCCGTAACGTTGGCTCAGATGAGTTTTCCTCAAGCCTCTAACCTCTACAAAGAGAGAAGTACGAAATTAATGACCCCATAAAGCGGATGGAAGTTGCGCATGTTGAACGGGAAGGCACCGTCACACATTGAGCCGCCAAGGCTCCTTCCCTGCAACAGACCGGGGGTTCAGGTCCGACTCGATTAAATTAGGTAAGCAGAACCTGTCACCTGTCACCTGTCACCTGTCACCACCTGCCAGCTTCCAAACGCCACCTGCCAACTGCCTGCCGCTCGTCATGGATTTGATGCGTCTCGTTCATGGCAGCATTCACACGACATCTGAACTTGGTCGACCTCACGATAAACGAAAGACACGCCAAAGCCTGAAGTGATTCTCCCGATATGTTCAATTTCATGAATCAAGCCATTTCAGAAGCACTAATAATACGAGTCATATTCGCTGTGATTATCCCGTGCATACGGCACATTTTTTCCAAGCCGCGGCTGAAGAACGAGGAGCAACTCGTTCCCTTGAAGGGCCTCTCCCACATGTCGTCCCGTAAGGCGGTCCCTGGACATATGGCATTGATCCCCAACACGTATCGCAAATCGAGAGGTGAGCTTGTAGCAGCATTCTCTCGTCCGTATAGTAGCAACATGGTAGAGTCCTTCGTACTCGTTGTCACGACAGACCAGAATGATTTGGGAAGGTTTCGAAAGGTTCCATGCTTGGCCACCCATGAATCAACCATACGGGCATAGCTGTTGCTCTCATTACGAGTCCCTCCAGATCAACCTTGATAGTCATGGAAGCCTTTGCCACTCTTCTTGCCAAGCCAACCTGCGTCTACCATTTTCGCCAACAAGACACTGGGCCGGTACTTTGAGTCGCCCGTCTCCTCGTGCAGCACCTTCATTATGGACAAGCACGTGTCCAGGCCGATAAAGTCTGCAAGTTGGAGGGGACCCATAGGGACGTTTGTTCCGTTCTTCATGATGGCATCGATGGAATCGCGATCGCCCACGCCAGTCTCAAGACAAATGATGGCCTCATTGATATAGGGCATCAAAATGCGGTTGGCCAGAAAACCTGGCGTATCTGCCGAAACGGAGGTGATTTTCCCGAGCGTCTTGCAGAATCCGATGGCCGTTTCAAGCGTCTCATTGCTGGTCTGAAGGCCACTGATGATCTCCACGCCCTTTTGGACGGGAACAGGGTTCATAAAATGGGTTGCAACGACACGCGATGAGACAGAGGTATCGGTAGGATCTGTTGTTGTGGCGGCGGCGATTTTTGTAATGGAGATGGATGAGGTGTTGGTCGCAAGGATGGCATGCTTCGAGCATATGTTTGCGAGCTTTCCAAATATGTCGAACTTGAGCTTGGAAATCTCGGGCACGGCTTCAATCACGAAATCAACGGATGACAGGTCCTCCATTTTCGTGCTTGGTTTCAACAGGGCACGTGCCTGGTCGGCCAATTCCTGGGTGATGCGCGATTTGGACACATCCTTTGCAAGAAGCTTATCTGCCTCCACGCGGGTGACGCTCAGTTGTCAGCAATGCGCATGAGTTAAGTGAGGACTGGACAGTAGGGTTCAAGGGATGCCACTCTTACCTGCGAAAGCGAGGCCCTTGCTCAAAGCCTTGTCCGAAGTATCAATGAGTGTGACGGGCACTTGAGCCTTTTGAGCGGCCACCAATGCAATTCCAAGGCCCTACATATGTGTATGGTTTCCCCATCAGTCCGTAGTCTCAACAAGCTTGATGCAGGAGAGAACTCGTACCATCTGTCCAGCGCCAACGACACCCAGAGATTGGACATTTGCGGCATTGCGGCGCGCCGTGCCGCTGAAGGAGCGGACTTGGAGAGCAGCTCCAAGCGTGCGCATGCGAAGAATCGGGCTGTTCATGATGGCATATATGCGACTGCAGTGGTGATGCGTTGGAAGAGCAATCCAGAATTCCAGAGAGCTTGAAATGGTGAGGTCACTTTGAGGCCGGTACTTGGTCGGGTAACCTCGGCTTTTGGCATCGGCAGGTGTGGCGTAGCGTTTGGGACGTGGCGAGGTACCGGCGGTGGGGTACGACAAACGGGGCGGGGCCCACCACTTTCGGATCATCGAGCAAGTCGCGTCACCTCGCGTCACCTCGCGTCGCCTCACGTCCTCTTTACGCGTCAAGCACGAGGAGCCGGTCCTCAGGGCGCGTCAAAAGTGTCAGAAACGACGACGAATGCGCTACAGCCCAGGTTGATTCTCCTTCTGGGACGGCTTTCACGCTGTATCAACCATCCAGCATGGAGCTGGAAGATGATGCAGGAGGTACCGTGCATCCTGAAGTTCGAGCACACATCAACAGTCTCGTATCTGCGGTAGGTCAAAGGCGGCAAGCTAGCTCGACGCAAATATACATCCTCCATGAAGCAAATTCTCACACGCACTCGATTTCCCGTCAAAATAGCTCGGTGGCATCAGCACAGACGACGATGGACAGTATCAGCTCGGCGATGATGCGCTCGAGGTGTTGCGCGATCTCAAGCGCTGGATTCGATTCTACGACGAGAAAACGAACCGCATGGATGTCGCACGGTGTATCCACGACGCAAACCTGATCGAAGGCGATTTGCTGCCCATCCTCAAGACGTGGCCCGAGAACGCAATGGACAACAAGTTCCGATCGCGCATTGCCCTGGCGTGCTTCGAATTGATGGTTCCCCTCACCTGGCCGTTGGAGCGAGACAAGGACAGAATGACGATCAACCATCACAGACATCTTCCCGTTCTCGAGCTGGCGCAAGTCCAGTACAAGAGGGCCATTATCAATTTCGACGGCGCGCGCATCCTGCATGCTGCGGTCAGGGCAGCACTGCCAGCGATGGCATTGCCCATCGGCGACAGGACAGCGCGAGATCAAGGCATCATTAAGCTCGTCTTGTACTTTCTCCGCAACATGGCGTCCATTGCACCACCGCCCGACGTAAAATACGATGGCGATGAGTCTCAGATCTCGCGCTCGGCCACAGTCGATGCCTTTTCGTACCAGGACATCTTCCACGTCCTCCTGACACTGGCATCAAACATGGGCGAGGACTTCCGCACCGAAGACACGACCGTTGTTGAAATCATCTACCATCTCGTCAAGCGAGTAGAGACCGATACGCTGTTCATGGACGAGAGACAGCTGAACCAGGCCAAGGCCGGCGAGCTGTCAGCAGTGATGAGCAAGGAGGCAGCCATGCTCAAGTCTCACAACCGCAAGGGTCCAACCAGACACAATCGATTCGGTACCATGATTTGGGTCCGACGAGACGACGGCAAAATGTCGTCACTCTCAGGACAGGATGCGCTCGCGGATGCAACCACCCGAAACAAGAAAATGGACGACAGCAAGACTTTTAAACCGCCCCGGAGAGCGCGCAAGGACAACGAAACCGAGCGCGATCTCGGTCTCCCCGCCAAGCTCAATGGCCGCGCCAACGATCAGTTGCGAAACTTTGTAGAAGAGTTCATCGACTCTGGCTTCAACCCCCTTTTCGTCCACATTCGCAAGACGATTGACCGAGAGGCACCGCACCTGCTCGGATACCACAGGCGGCAATATTTCTACCTAGTGGCCTGGTTCCTCGAAGCAGAACGTGCCCGCCGCAGAGTCAGCAAGTCCAGCAGCAACCAGGAGGCGGCCCGGGACAACGACGTCAACAGGTTCCACCTCGTGGCGGGGGTGTTGAACCAAGAAATGTTCATCACCTTGAACCGGACGCTACACGAGTCCTACGACACGAAGGACTGGAGCGAGCTGACGTCGGTCATGCGCTGCTTCACGCAGATTCTCTTGACCGTCCAGGCCATGACGGAGACGGGCAACGAGGACGACCAGGAGATTGCCGAGAATGTTCTAAGCAGACTCTTCTACGAAGAAGCCACTCACGATGCCATTGCGAATATCATCCGGACATACAAAGACCAGGGCTTCAACTACCTGGATGCGGCGACAGAACTGGTGCATCACTTCCTGCGCATCCTGGAGGCTTACTCCAAGCAAAACGTCGACATGCAAGTGCGCTCGAGGAAGCGGACCAGGCGGAAGAAGCAGCAGAAGCGGCAGGCCACCCTGGACGGGAATGATGGGCTTCCCGATGAAGACGAGCTCGACAGCTCGGGCGATGACCAAGAAGCGGCGGAGCGGACATGCAAGGAGCGCAAATTCGACTTCCACAAATTCTGCTCCCGATTCACGCCGCAAAGCGCCGTGGACACCTTTGCGACCTTTACAAAGCACTATCGCGACCTGACAGACGCACAGCTCAAGCGCGCGCACCGGTACTTTTACCGCGTCGCCTTCAAGGAGGACATGAGCGTGATGCTATTCCGCGTCGACATCATCCACCTCTTCTACAGCATGATCAAGGGTCCCGAGCCGCTCGACAAGTCATCCAACAGCGGTCTTTACAAGGAGTGGGAGGAGCTCGCCAAGCACGTGCTCCGCAAATGCACCAAGAAGATGCACGAACGGCCGGAACTCCTCGTGGAACTGCTCTTCAGCAAGACCCAGGGCACGGCCTTCTTCCTCGAGTACGGCTACGAAAGGCAGACGACAAGCAAGAGCCAGCCCAAACCGGGCGCCGAGCTAGAATTCAAGTACACGGAAGAACGCGACCGACAAATTGCCATTGCCGCGGGCGCCCTGCTGGACAGGAACGGCGCCGAGCACATCGACTGGGTCAAGCAGATGCTGTCCGAGGCGGAGACGGCCCGGCGTGCATGGGCCGCAGCCGAAGAAGCCAAGCGTGATGCCGCCGAGGCGATACCCGGAGGTGCAGAGCCCGCCAAGCTGCCCCCCTTGTTCAGTACGGTTTTTTTTTTTTTGTATTTCCTCGCTATCGCTCGCACAACCGTGTTCCAAAATTTCATGCCCCAGAACAAAAAAAAAAAAAAAAAAAAAAAAAAAAAAAAAGTAAACCACAGCTAATCACAACGTACCCCAATCTCAAGACATTCCCCGAGACACCCCCGAGCAACAAACCGCCGTCTTCAAAAACTCCCACCTCCGCCTCCTCATGAAACTCTGCGACATGCGCCTCCTGGGCCCCGCCTCAGACGAAACCCCCCAAAGCATCTGGATCATCCCCCCCGAAATCCCCGCCGACCAGCTCAAAGACGCCATCCACTTCATCAACCAGGCCGAGTTCAGCCCGCCCACCTTCGAAGACGGCTCCCTGGCAGAGAACCAGCTCAAGTGGAAGAGGCCGCCTCGCGACAAGAACAACAAGGCAGCTTTTGACGACGACAACGACAATGAGGACTCTCTCGACGACGACAACGACGATTTGCTCTTTCCCGCGGGCGGGCCCACAGCCCGCAAGGTCATTGACGAGGAGAAGAAGACCAAAATCAAGGGCCGAAGAAGACGCCGGGGTAGCGCCGCCGAAGAAGACGCAGACGTCGATGGGAAAGCCCACAAGCGTCGCGAGAAGGAGCTCGAAAGGGCCCGCCGCGTCAAGTCAGCGCTGTACGTCCGCGAGGGAGACGACGAATTTGACTCGGAAGAGGATGAGGCGTTTTTTGCGCGCGAGCGGGAGATTGCCGCGAGGGCGAGGCGCGCGGCGGCTGCGAGCGAGGTGGTGGCGGATGGGGAGACCCCTGGCGGTGGTGGTAAGAGGAAGGCTCCCGCTATCGCGTCAGAGAGCAGTGAAGATGAGGACGGGGAGCGTCCGCGCCGGGGGGAGGACAGCACGGTCGGGGGGGGGGGGGGGGGCAGTCGGGAGGAAGAGGGGGGGGGCGACGCCGAAACAGACACAGAGGATACGCCGGTCGGGAGTGCGGATGCGCGTGAAAAGGGGGAGGAGCCCCGCAAGAGAAGGAGGGTGAGTACCGGGGGGGACGAGAATACGGACGCAGATGAGGATGTTGATGTGAACATGGACACAGACGGGGGCCACGCCAGAAGAAGCCCACACGGGGAGGACGACGCCGAAGAGGGGCCCGTCTCGCGACGACCAAGAACACGGGCTGGTTTCGTCATGGACGGCGATGATGACGAGTGAATTACATGGATGCATACCCATCTTTATTGGGGTAGGAAGAATGAATAAATGGCAGCATGGGATGGATGCATGGGTCGGCGTTTGGGGAAAACAGAAAAGGGTCCCAACTAGCAAAGCCTTGTTGTACTTTTCATGCTCTACCAGACCTGTCCTTTTCATGCTCTGTTAAAGCTATGCTCTGAAATGCTCAATCAAAGCCCTTTCTCGCCGCAACACGCACCCTTTTCACAAGCAAGTGACCACGTAGCGTGTTTATTGCAAGACCAGGATCAAAGTAAACCCAGTATTTTAATCTTCCACGCCATCCTGCCATCCGTCTGGCGTCGTACATTACCCCTTTTGTACATACATGTCTGCACGCTCTCTGCAGACCACATAAAAGAAGACCAATTTGCGCCACAGCCTATAGAGGGGTGCGGGACGGTTCGTGACCGTGATGCAAAAGTGTGGCTCGGGACCAGAAGAAGATTTAGAAAACAGAAATGCAAAAAATGGCACAAATGGCACAAATGGCACAAAAATGTCCCTTCCCCTACACCACAGGTGCTTATTGGAAACGCTCTCCTCGCAGCAGCAGCAGCAAAAGTACTAGCACTCTTCCCGCTCCGCCTCCCCAGCTCCGCCCGATCCCACCGACTCCTTCTGGAACACACCGCGGTGAGCAAAAACGTTCTTCCCCCGCGAGCGACTCCTCCCAACCCGCTGGCTGCTCCGTGCGAGCGACGACGGCCGAGCAATGGCCGTGATGCATTCATCCTGCCCGTGCGGGGCTGAACAGTCGGACATGCCAGCGTGCGGAGGAGGACGCGGGGGAGCGCGTGGCCGTGTTTTCTGTTGTCCGGCCCATGAGCCCCCAATGCCTTCCATGATAAAGTCGGATGCGGTGGGCGCATCCAGAACGTCTAGTTCCTCGCCACTAAAGATGTGTGGTAGGACGAGGGCCCGCAGCGGGACGAGGAGAAAGATGAAGATGGGGAATCCCACGGCCGCGACGGTCTGGGTGATGGCAAAGGTGGCACCAAAACCGACCAGTTCAATCAAAACAAAAGTCCAGATGGCGGAGCGGCGCTTGATGTTCCGCAGCGGGGAGGCAGACGGGGTGAGAGACTTGTCTCGCGCGAGAAAGAGGAGCTTGCTGGTGATGCCGTTGGCCTCGAGGGCCTGGATGCCCATGACGAAGAAGAGGCCGGCGAGGACGCCATGTGGGATGAGATGGAGGACGACGAGGAGCGGCCCCGTCATGGTGACGAGGGTGAGCAGGCCCTGCGCGAGGTTGGACACGCGCTGCTCGACGACGTGGGTCGCCTCGTAGACGTATTCGCCCTTGTCGTTGCCCTTTTCGTCGAGCTGCGGGACGGGCCGCGTGACGCATAGTGACTCGGTGTGGAAGGGCGCTTGGGGAATCAGGCCGTTGGGGAACGGCAGGCCCAGGATGCCGGCGACGCCCGTGGTGATGCCGAGGAGGAACATGTCCCAGTGAAAGCCGGCGGGCTTGCGGAGCGGAAACTCGCTGCCCTGGGCGATGAGCGACGAGACATTGTGGTCGAACCAGAAGAGGATGGTGAGCAGGACGGCAAAGGGCAGCGCGGTGAAGACGTCGCCGACGCCGAGCTCCCAGAAGCGGACGAGCCACGGCCGGGGGCTCGTGGGCTCAAAGGCGATGCCAGTGGGAAGCACCTCCAGCTTCACGTCACGCATGCGGCCCATGTGCACGAAGCCCGTGAAGAAGATGACGGTCAGCGGCGTACCGTAGTCCTTGAGGAAGACGCGGACCGGGTGTCGAAAGAGAGTGCTTGCGCCGAGCTGGCCGCACGCGTATGCGACCATGAAGATGAGCAGCGCGGCCACGACGGACAAGTAAAAGGACGCGCTGGCGAAGCCCAGATGGTCCAACACCTGGATGCCCTTTTGGAGGTAGATGAAGGCGACGTAGAAGCCAAAGATGTCGCAGGGGAAGCGAGTGACCCAGCGGAGGGCGTTGCAAGAATTTGTCACGGCCAGGATGACGTGCAGAATGAGTGACCATCTAACATTGGCGCCTTGTTGTTATTGAATCGAACACAATGGAGCGGCCAGATGGAACGAAAAGGAGAAGGGGGCGGGGTGAGAGAGCAGCACATACATGCCGATCCAGGCCATGAAGCCAATATAATTGACACCTGTGTCTTTCATAATGCCATAGACAGTGCTGGCAAGAAGAAAAAAAAAAAAAAAAAAAAGGTCAGTCGGTTTCGGTTGAGAAAAGAACAACGACAAAGTGCACACCACGTACTAGTTAAAGACAGTAATCGGTCCTGCAAGTAAACAACGACGAAGCGCATCAGCAAAAAACTCAACAGGCCAGAGACAATTCCGAGGGGGGGAAAACGATGCGACGAACCTGTCACGCCAACAATGACCAGAGGCTGTGCCGCAAAGAGGGCAAAGACGACGGATCCAAGCACCGACGCCAACAGCACCTCGTTGACGCCATAGTTGGAGCCCGTATTGGAGAACAGGTCGAGAGAAAAGGCCAGGGCGGGCAAGATGCTACCAAAAGTTTATTTCCGTCAGCAAGAAAGGATGCGGAGAAAGGAAGAAAGGGGGAAACAACACCCACTTTGCAAAATACATGTACACCGTCGCCGGCACAACACGATAATCCCACGCATCCAGCCAGTCAGTCGCATAAAACGGCATCCGCCGTCGCACGTCGTTGACCATGCCGCGAAAGAGACGCACTCTCCACCACGGCCCCTTGCGCCGGTTGGCAGCAGCACGGTCGTCATGGCCATCCACGTGGTCGTCGTCGTCGCTGCGGTAGTGTGCTAAAGAAGACATGGTGTAGTTGTTGCCTCCCCCTTGTTACTAATTGCGATGGTTTTCTTGTTTTATTCCTTTGTTCTTCAACCCCTCCGCATCACGGTAGAGGGACACCGTCGAATATCGAGAAATATACAAAAACGACAAGTTTTCTACAGCAATGAGGGAATCTTGTTTTACCCTCCCGGGTTATTGCCTCACCGCAGAATAGCGAGGTATCAAGGTCATGGCTGCTGAGCAAGATCATGCGAGATTTTTTTCCTAGAATGGATCAGAGTTTTTGAAACAAAGCAGTACGTGGGAGGTGGGAACAAGAGACAGAGACAATTAAATTTAAAAAAAAAAAAAAAAAAAAAAAAAGAAGAGAGAGAGAGAGAGAGAGAGAGAGAGAGTAGTAGGAGGAGGA
>AFQZ01000765.1:0-25199 GCA_000222935.2 Aciculosporium take MAFF-241224 | reverse complement strand
CGGCCCCCGGCAGGGCCCCCGGAGGGATACTCGGGCGTGGGTAATTATTCAATATAGCTTGTTATAAAACAATAAGGAGAGTCCGCCGGAGGGCTATCTGGGGACGTGGAGTCTTTAGCCGAGGCGAATTCGTTTGCTCGACGGAGCGAGGCGCTTTGCCCGTCCATCACGGCGATGGATGCGGGGGGCCACAGATCTAGACGCGGACAGTGTCGGATGCACCGCGGGATGGTGCCAGTCGTCGGTGGGAATCACCCATGATGTTGGGAACTTGCGACAGAGGCCGAGCCAAGGCGGCCGGACATGGCTGTGCCCGAGTCCTGTGGCTCCGTAGCCGGGGCACTAGACATACAACCCAGACCTGCATACAGACCATTGCCAATAGCTAGCCATCATCAGCCGGCGGATCCGATATGTACAGGAAGAAAGGAACAGACAAAGACAGATGGCTGCTCAATCACGCACTCTGCTCTACCCCCGCCCCTCGGCCTTCATCTTGATGGAATCCGCGCCCGTCTCCACAACGCGATACGCGTCCGCATCGCCGAGACCCCGCGCCGCCCGATCATAGGCCTCGTCGGACCGATCACAGAGCGCATCGAGGTCCGCGTCGCTGAGCATCTCGGCCCCGCCGCTGACCCGGTAGACCAAGCCGTCGCGGAGGAGCAGCGCGCGCAGCGCCTCGGCGTCCAAGTCGTCCTCCTTGTTGTCAAGCTTCTGGCCCATGGTCTTGAAGCCGCCCTTTTTGATGACGAGCTTCTCGAGGCGCCGCTTGGCGTCGGCGGAGAGCAAGAGCGACTCCTCGACGGTGCCGCGCGTCGCGACGCGGTAGACGATGACGGGCCGCGTCTGGCCGATGCGGTGGCAGCGGTCCTGGGCCTGCAGGTCCTGCTGGGGGTTGAAGTCGGAGTCGAAGAGGATGACGGTGTCGGCCGAGGCGAGGTTGATGCCCTGGCCGCCGGCCCGGGTCGACAGCAGGAAGAGGCTGTGCGAGGGGTCCGTGTTGAAGGCTTGGATCTGCTGCCGGCGGTCGTCTTGGGCGACGGAGCCGTCGATGCGGCAGACGCGCCAGCCGCGGAGCTCGCGCGCGTAGTCCTCGAGCACGTCGAGCTGGGTTTTGAACTGCGAGAAGAGGAGCACCTTGTGGCCGTCCTGGAAGAGCCGGGTGAGGAGCCGGTCGAGGAGGAGCATCTTGCCCGAGGAGGTGATGATGCTTTCGTCGACGGGGCGCTCCGTTGACGTTGCCCAGGGGTTGTAGAAGTTGTGGGGGCTGTTGCAGACGAGACGGAGCTGCGCGAGGGGGTTTCCCAGTTTCTTCCGCGCGAGTTGCTTTTCTGCGGGGTGGAAGCGGTGGTGAGCAGATCTGAGTTGGGGGTGTAAAGCAAGGTGGGGAGGTAGACAGAGATAGACAGAGGTAGTGTAGGAAGAGAAAAGGGGAGGGGTGGAGGGGGGGGGGATACAAGAGCAACATACTGGCTAGCTCAAGAGTCGCAGCTCGTTCAATCTCTTCTGGCGACCGCAGCTCGTCTGTGTCGTCTTGCTCGTCCTCGCGGGCAAGCTCCTCGGCCAACTTGGCCTCAAACGCCTCATCCGATAACCCTTCTTCGTCCGAATCCGCCTCCGCGTAGGATTTTCCTCCGCGTCGCCTGCCCCGAGTGCTTGCCGGGGTCGACGTGCGACTTGACCGCGCACTCTTGGGCTCGGCCTTGACCGGAGTGGGAGGGCTTTTGCGTTTCAGACCCTGCTTGGATGTTGTCGACGCCGATGTCGGCGCATCGGCGTTCTTGCCTGCTTTGCTAGCCAACCGCTTGCCCATCATGATGGCGAATGCATTCGGAGCCGCGGCCGACTTGGTTTCTGTCTTGTCGCCCCGCGGGCTTTGTCCCACAGGAAGCAAAGTCGCCGATTCGTCCACGTTTGCGTCCTTCTTGTTGGCTTTCGCCGCCGCACGGCTGCTTTCCCTTGAGGACTGACGCGTCGATCGGCCAGAGGCCATGGCGCTGTTGATCTGATCCGCCACTTTCTGTTCGAGGTAGGCTCTCGTGTCGACCTCCTTGTTGGTAAAGGCATTGTACAAGTCGGTCTGCTCCTTGGTCATGGGCGCAAACAAGACGTACTCGCGCTTCTTGGGCAGATGGGCGGCCACGTCTTGCTTGATTCGGCGCAGGAGAAGCGGCTGCAGGATGAGATGAATCTTTTTCACGACATCTTGCTTCATCCGATCCGCAATAAACTCCTCCGTGGTCTTCTCATCCCGGAGATCAGAAAAGTCAAACCAGGAGTCGAATGCCTCCCAGTCGGTAAAGATGTTGGGCAGGAGAAAATGCAGCAAGGACCAGAGTTCTTTCAGGTTATTCTGGAGCGGCGTTCCGGTGATGAGCAGCCTGGTGGCGGACGAAAACTGCCGCAGTTGCTGGAAAAGCTTTGCGTCGGCGTTCTTCATGCGATGGCCTTCGTCCTATACGCTCCAAGGATGTGATCAGCATCGGGGGGGCCAGCGAGAACAGCGGCTTACGTGGGATTGAAATCAGTCAGAGGGTAGCGTACGATTATGATGAACTCCCACTGGATCCGGGACAGATTGTGTTGGTCTCTCAGCACCATCTCATACGAGGTGCACACGACTGGGAACTTGACACTAGGTCTTCCCGCTGTCAAATTTCGCATCAGTTCCGTCTTGAAAATCCCCTCTCTTTGTGCCTGGTTCCCGTGATACATGACGACGGGTATCGATGGCGTCCACTTCTCAAACTCGTCCATCCAGTTGGACAAGGTGCTCAGAGGCGCCACAATCAGATGAGGCCCCAAGTAGTTTTCTTGCTCTCGCAACAGGGCAATGAGAGCAATGGTCTGGACAGTTTTGCCTGTGCTTGAGTCAGTGATTCGTCACAGATTGATTACCCATGAATCGGGAGAGGTTGGAGGTTTTTTTTTTTTTTAAAAAAAAGGGTCATTTTGTCCGAGCGCACCTAATCCCATTTCATCCGCGAGAATGCCACTCATACCCTGAGAGCAAATCTCAAACATCCACGTCAACCCCTCCAGCTGATAGTCTCGCATGGTGCCGTTGACCATGCACTTGGGCTGCTTGGCCATTTCCAGATTGTGTTCACCAAGCGTCTTGCCATCGAGACTGCTGCCGACGCGGCCAAGCACTTGCGTCTTTTTGGTCAGAATATCACTGAAGGCGGCGCTTTTCATGAGCAGCTCGTCCAATTCTCTCGCCTTGGCTTCGCGCTCGGCCTTGGTCTCGGCCTTTTTCTTCTTCTTGCGCTTCTGCGTGGCGGACAGTCTCAGGTCTTGATCAGCCTTTCGATTCTCATCCCGCGCCTCGCGTTCTTCTCGCAAGAGGCCGTTCTCGGTGAATTGGCCCGCCGCATCAGCTTTCGGTGATGCCACGGGCGGTGGCGAGCTGGGGGCGCTCGTCATGGCGGGTTGTTCCGACAGGACGGATTCCGCGTCCGACGAAGATGAAGGATCCATGGCAGGGGGGCAATGAAGAGGAGACGATCACGGTTTCCAGGTCGAGAGAAGGGTACTGAGGCACAATGTAGTTTTCGGAACCAATTGTGCTGCTTCTTTTGGCGATACTTTCGTGCACAGCCGCGCTTCTGTGTGGCCGGTCTCAACAGTACACATTCGAAGGGCTGCATCAGGTATCCAGGAAGTGTGAAGCAACACGGCAAAACGCAATTGGGGCCACTCACACCAGCAAAGCAAAGTGAAAGGAAAATGAAGTCGAGGTCATCATCTGGCGAGGAACCTCGGCGGCCCACGCGCATCCACAAAATCATGACGACGCGACTCGCATGCGCAGTCACGGGACGTGGCCGGCCCGACGCGTAAATGGTTGCTGAACTTCATGCAGCATGACTAAGCAACGCTGCCCCTCCACTAGTCTCACGACTCCTGACACAACCCCGCCGGTGACTCGCAAAAAAATCATCCCGTCCATGATCCCTCACGACAACCACGACCAAACCACATCGCGGCCACTCTAGCTCCCAGACGAAGACGCCCGCAAAGCAGGCGACTTCTCCCCTCACTCTCCGCAAGCTGTTTTCTCTTCGCGCCCTACGACCCACCCTCAGGGCCCTCTCTCCCGCCACCCCCCTCGGCCGCCTCACCACCAGAATGGCCTTCGCCGGCCAGACCTACACGCCCACCGAGGAGGCCGAGATCCGGCAGTGGCTCACCACCTCGGAGCGCCTCAAGTCCGCCAACGACAAGGCCTCCATCCTGGAGACCCTCAACAGCCACCTCGCCAGCCGAACGACCCTCCTGGGCAGCAAGCCTTCCAAGGCCGACGTGGCCATGTACGAGACCCTCTCCCCCCTCGTCGCCAGGTGGTCTCCCGACGAGCGGACCGGCGAAAAGGGCCACCCGCACATTGTCCGCCACCTCGACTTTGTGCAAAACTCGTCCCTCTTCGGCCTCGGCCTCGAGGATGATGCCAAGTTCGCCGTCGACCAGGACGACGTCCGCTACGTCAAACCCCCCGTCGACGCCAAGGCCGAAAAGGAGCGCCTGAAGAAGGAAAAGGCCGCCGCCGCCGCCGCCGCCGCCGCCACACCTGGTTCCAGCGGCGCAAACAAGGACGCGTCCCTCGTCGACCGCACCAAGGAAAAGGTCAAGGAAAAGGTCGACCAGGTCAGGGGTGCTGCCTCTGCCGCCACCGGGGGCGACAAGCCCAAGAAGGAGAAGAAGGAAAAGGCCCCCAAGCCGCAAAAGGCCCCCGCCCCCGCGGCCGCCCTCTCCCCATGCCTGATCGACCTCCGCGTCGGCCACATCCTCAAGGCCATCCACCACCCCGACGCCGACTCCCTCTACGTGTCGACCATTGCCGTGGGCGACCCCGCCGGAAACGAAGACTACGTCGAGTACGAGGGCCAAGTCTGCCGACCCGTCTGCTCCGGCCTCAACGGCCACATCCCCCTCGAGGAGATGCAAGGCCGCAAGGTCATCGTCGTGTGCAACCTCAAGCCCGTCAAGATGCGCGGCATCAAGTCGTGCGCCATGGTGCTCGCCGCGTCGCCCAGAGCCAAGGAAGGGGAGGTTGATCACGACAGAGGCCCCGTGGAGCTCGTCGCCCCGCCCGAGGACGCCAAGGCCGGCGACCGCGTCTTCTTCGAGGGGTGGCAGGGCGAGCCGGAGGGTGTGCTCAACCCGAAGAAGAAGATATGGGAGACGTTCCAGCCTGCGTTTACGACTACAGATAACTTGGACGTTGTTTTTGATGCGGCTGTTGTGGCGCAGCTGGGCACGACGGATGTCGGGAAGCTCGTCACCGAGAGGGGGGCCGTTTGCACGGTTCAGACCCTCAAGGGTGCTGCCGTGCGCTGAGTCTGGTCGGGCGGTTTTTACATAGCCTAGATGGAAAAGGTGAAGAACTAAACATGAAAGAAGATGTATGAATTACTAAATTACTCGTCATGGCAGAGCTGTTCGTCCTTGGCGTGATGAGCTTGATTTGGTGCATATGGGAAGCATGCTCTGGCTCCAACTCCATTCTGTGCACATCCAAGGCAAGCACTCACTTAAGCTCAACTCGATGCATCTCGGAATATCTGGTGGAATCTCGTCTCCCCCACCCACTACTCCTTCATTTTCCCCTCCTCTACTATACAACCCTCTGCTATACACGTTTATATACATACACTCCTTTGATGCATCATCCCAACACGTAAACCACCTGCTCTCATATACATAGCATCATGCCCAAAAGGAATTCAGACAACAAATCATGACCAAGGACGCCCTATAAATGTTTGCTCCGATAGAAAAAAAAAAAAAACTCACATAACCGCTAGTAAATCAAAGTATGAAGAAACGAAAAATTGCTCCATATGCCACTTGCGCCGCGTCAACCTCCCTCTTCTTTACTTCTTTTCTTTTCAATGCCTAAAATGCCACATCATTGACCATGTCATCTTTTTTTTTTCGCGTCATGAGAAAAAGTACTTGCTTTCGCGCAAACGTCTCACATCAAAGTCACCCTGCAGCCAATCGTTAGTCAAAATGAACCACGCTCCTTAGCCCGGAGCTTGCACGGAAATCTTCCTACCTTCTTAGGGACAGCAGGGATCGTAAGCGGCAACCACACGGGAACGGGCGTGCCCCGTCGTGATCTAAGCGACGTCTTCCTGGTCTTCTTCCCCACCATCTGCGACTCGAAAAGACTCGTCTGCATGTGTTTCATGATCTGCTCGGACAAGAACCCCCCGTCTTGCTGATCACGATCGGCTCCACCCTCGTCATGTTCTCCCGGGAAGATCCCTTCCGCGTCGTGCAGTGATTCCTCGGCCGTCAATTCATCCGACGAGATTTCCCCCAAGCCAATCCCGTCGCTGTCCTCCTTGATATCAACGTCGACTTCCTCGGCAGACATTTCTTCGTACACCGACGCAGGCGTGGCAATTTTCTTGGCCGCCTCCTGGTCCCAAGGCTTGTCAGAGAGTCGAAGAGTGTTGCGCTTGTGCTCCAGCAGCAGTTCCTCCTTGGGCGTCAGCCCGCTCTTCTTGCGCAGCTCCTTGATCTTCTTTGCCACGGCCGACGTCGGGTCAAGGTGGCAGAGGAAGAGGGAGCCCCTGTGGCGTGCCTCGAATTCCTTGGCCAGACGACCAACGACGTCCTCCTCGTGGATCCGGATGAATGCCTCGCGCAAGATGCTGTTCATGCTGTCAATATCAGCGGCATGAGTCCAGAAGGAGTCGTGCACCGCGGCAAAGTTCATATCTTGTTCGTGGCATTGTAGCGCAGAGAGAAGCATGTGGCTTGCGTCTAGAGAGTGGATAAAGTTTGGAGGAAACCCCTGGAGCTGCTTCCTGCGGTTGACGGGATCTCTCTGCTCAGTGACGGGATAGACGACGGACTGTAGGCATGTTCGAACTTCTTTCATTTGGCTCTTGCGGTACGGCTGAACGACAGGCATACGAAGTGGCGTCGTCCAGACGACAGACGATCGGAATTTGTCCGTAAGCTCGTCTAGTCCGCCCTTTGCAGATGCCTTGGTCTTCTTCTTGGTCGTCTTCTTCCCCTTGCCTTCTTGTTCAAGGCCGCCGCCAGAGTAGTTCTCGGCAATTTCCTCCAACTGGGCAAAAGTCAGGGCGCGACACACCCGTCCACCAATCTCGCCAAGCCAGTGCTGGATATCATGGGCACCGCGAAACATGGTAGCGAGGGCCTTGAAAATGTGCGTCGCAATATACGTGGAAAGCAGTATGGTGGGGATGTGACATTCCTTGCTCAGGTCAGGATACAGAGCATCAAGCTGCTTGCAGACTTGCTTCTTTGCGCCCGAAAAGGTGACTCCGTAAACGTTGGTCATGACCGTCTGCTTGACGACTTTTCTGCCAATCTTGCCCTGAAGGGCCCGCGCAATCTCGTTGTTTGCATCCCCGTGGATTGCTTGCTCGACGAGTTCTGCCACGGCTGAGTAGACATCCGCAGGCCGTTCGCCGGGCTCCAGATTGACTTGCTTCGCTCCCCAGGTATCGCCACCCAAGGCAGCGTAGTGTTGTAAGCCGTTGCAGGTACCATCTTGGTGAACAGGCAATTGGGACACATATTTTGTGGCGTCGGGTAGATCAAAGGCGGCCTTCAACTCGAAACACGCGGCCAGACACTGCCAGGGGTCCTCAGCTTTGAGCCACCATCGGCTCCCTTTCAACGGGTTGGCCGCAGATTCAATAATGTTGGCCACATTTTCATCGGCAAAAGCTTCACGCTCATCAAGACTGGACTTGTCGAGTCCGTACAGATTGGCCAGATGGATCTTCAGCCAACGCAATCCTCGCTCTCCGAGTTCCTTGCCTCGCGCAAATTTGAGAATCGCTCTGGTGTGGTCGGCTCCCATGTGGTTAAGATAAGTCGGGATGGGATAGGCCCTTCCTCTGTAATCGACGTTGTGCGGGAAATAGATGGTTTGATTTCTAAACGTTCTAGCTACCTCGAGCTGCAGGTTCATGAAGCACCTTTGCGAGTGAACTCCGGATCGTTCGTTCTCGATTTCTTTGACAGCACGTATCCAGTTCCTCCGCAGTAGAGGGTCAGCGGAAGAGTCTGGCTCCGGGGGGATTTGGCTTTCAAAGTTCAGTGGCGGCATATTAGCAATTTCTTCTCCACTGTTCCATGCTTCCATCATGACATCCAGAACCTGGTTGTTGATCCGCCAGGCGGTCTTGCCAAGCACATCGAGACCTTTGAATATTTGGTCTAGATCGCCGTTTTCTATCGCAGCTTTGGTGTAAAGCTTCTGTTCCACATCGCCCGGCTTGACACGGACCAAGGACGTTTTGCTTTCCAGAAACCCGCCTTCGTCGAGCCGGCGCCATGGTTTGGGCTCAACGACCATGGGAAGGTGCTTGGCAATAAAATCGCCCACGGGCTCCCTCTTCAACTTCTCCACCAACTGCGGGTTGAGATATAGCACACCGACCCTCTTGCCCTTTCGGGGTTGCTGGAAATGGCTAAAGGCGGGCTGAAGTTGACTGACGGTTTCGTTCGTGACAGGGTGCCGCGTTGTGACCTTGACCTTGGCCGTTTCAATCAAAAGCTTTAGCAATATGGAGCCAACTTGAGCCTTGATAGGCATGGACCAAGGTTTTCTCGTCGCCTCCTGCAGACTGCTCGCTGTTTTGGCGGAGTCGTCGATTAACTCTGGAGAATCACCTTCTGCCTCCGCGCCGGCAGCAGTTTCCGATGTAGCGGCGGGCCCGGTATACATGAGTCTAAATCGTCGTTTGGTCTTCATTGAGATGGTCCCTCGTTGCATTTCAATGTCTTCTTGCGCGAGCTTTGCCAGGTTTGTGATAATTCGACTGACCACGATGCCTTTGTCTACGCCTGACATGGCTCCAAGATTGATCACAGACAGTATGGTAATAGCTGCGAGTCGGGCAGGGTTGGCTTGTTGAAGCAACGGTCCGTATATGCATCGATCAAGATCATCGTCAGACTTTTTCGCCTTGTGCTCCGAGGTCTCGACCAAGATGAGTTCCTCCTTCAATCGCTTCTCCAGTGCAGCAAGCCAGCGTCCCATGTACTGCGACAAAGAGCCCTCTGCTGAAGACGGGCTGATGGATGTATTGATGCCCATTTTCTGCATTCTCTTGTTGGACAGTCGCCATCTTTCAATAGCAACACCAATAGAGTCACGCTCCAGCTCCAGTTGAATTGCGTGACGGTCGGTGTATGGCATTTTCGATATATCGGAGTCCTGCAAGCTCATGAGTAGACTCATTCCTTGTTTCAAGGTCGAGAGTCCATCGCCTCGCTGTGGTGTGGTGATGATTTCTGGGGCGTCGGTTCGGACAGAATCTACTGTGTTCTCAACCGGTGTTCCCTCCGCGCCAAGCTCGGAGCCGGCGTCGGGCTCGTCAGACATTTCGGGAGCCTCGTCAACGTCCTCTGTGAAGTTGTAGGTCGGGCAAATTTCGGTAATGACTGCCAAATCCTGGTCGCTCAATATGTCGGCCATGCTCAGGACTCGAAGACCTGACTCGCCTGGGGCCATGCCCATATATCTCCTGACAAGACGATGCAGCCTCACACCTCGCTCCGAGAGCAACGATGCTTTCAGCATACACGCAATTGTTTCAGCAGTATGAGGCAGCCCTTCGCTCCGTATCTGTAATTCGTACCATCGATGAAGTTCTTCGGCCTGTTGCCTGTTGGGGCTTGTGCGCATCTGAAATAACGAAGTCCGGAGATACTGGTTGTGCAGCAGTATTCGCTCTTCGCCGGAGAGAATTCCCATTGCATTGAACCTCTTCAACACCAAGGCGGCCCTGTCAAGCTTACCAACACGAATGCAGGCATCAAAAACGGGGAGCATATCCTCCGTTTCTCCGGGGACGCCGTACGTGTTGATCTTTGTTGCGACCTTTGCCGGGCCAGGTTCGGGAATCGTCAGCGGTATCGAAGGATCGAAGACTCGTATGTCGTGCGATGCAAGTGACTGGTGCTGAAACGGCGGAAGGGAACCATTCGAGAGGTGATTATATGACAATCCATCAAAGTTGAAGTCGTTGACTGCCGTCGCCAACATCCTCTCTTGGGAAGAGTGGCTCATGCAGGACTCGAGCACGCGGCGGCGCCAGGGCCGTAGTTGCCCAGTCAAGAAACATCTTTGGCTTCCAAAGAGTAGCTGAGGTCGCGATGCAGCACGGGCTCTGGAGAATTCAGCAGCGGATCTGACGATGAAGGCCCGCTGAGCAAGCAAACTGCTCTGTGTTTGCCGACTGAGCATCTCGATAGCCTTGCCGTTTATAGGAACATGGACGAGGTAGGGATTGCGGCCTCGACGAGAATCAACAGAGACGATTTTCGAATAATAAAAACATCTAAAAAAACGCGCGAAAAAGCAGCGAACAGCACAAAGTGTGAGTTTGAAATTGACCACAAGTGCAAAATCGGGGCACACCTATGATGGGCAGAAGAGACAAATGATCTGTACATGCGCCATCAGGCAATCGATTAGGGGGAAAAAAAGTTCACGTAGAATTTTTTCGCCCAGTAGGAAGTAGCTTCGTACATCATTTAGAAAAAAAATCCCCAAAAAAAACCCCCCCCCCCCAAAAAAAACCGGCCATGTTTGATTGGCGGCTGCTCAATGGGCATCATCACGTGCGCAGGTTCCTGACCCACTAAAAAGTTGGAGCTGCAACAATTCCAACTCATCTCGCGTGTGTGCGCGAGAGAGTATCAATACACAAGGCTGGGTGTATTCGTCGTCAAGAATGATGACGCGCACCCCATTCACATCTCTGGGCTGTTTAGCCTGCCGAAATGCGATTTTTAGAGCCGTAGTGGCCAGACCATCGCCCAGCTTCCCATCGTTGCGCCAAGGTTCACTGGGCCAATCTTCACGACCAGCTGCACGATGGTCCAGCACAGAAGGAAAAACCGGAGTCAGTCTACCGGCAGCACAAACGTCACATCAAACCGCGGGAATGCCTCGGAAAATGCCTCGGAAAATGGATGAAAATTCTTCCATTGACGGGCAATCAACAACTGCAAAGCCATGGTTTCTCAAAGTCGAGCCTCCAACACATCCACCAAGTTTGCACGCGCCTACCTTGCCTGAGGCCCCAGCCGAATCGCCCGCGCTCATCACTCCAATGATCAAGTACATATTTGAAGACATGGGCTTAGACGAAATCTCTCTCATGGATCTACGCGACTTGGACCCCCCGGCTGCTCTGGGGCCAAACCTCGTTATGCTCTTTGCAACGGCCCGAAGCGAAAGGCATTTGCACGTCTCGTCTGGTCGATTTGTGCGATGGCTGCGCCGGAACTACAAGGTGGATGCAAGAGCCGACGGGTTGATAGGCGCGGGAGAGCTGAAAACGAAGCTGCGTCGGCTGCGAAAGAAGGCGAAGCTCATGGGAACCAACACCATGATTGTGCCAGGCGGTGACCATGGCATATCTACCGGCTGGGTATGCGTCAACTTCTCAACGAGCGAGGACATGATGGACGAAACCGCTAGCTTCGATGAGAGTGGGCGGTTCTCTGGTTTCGGGGCAGCGGCAACAGGTACTACGATCGTGGTGCAGTGTATGACGGAGTCTCGACGAAACGAGCTCGACTTGGAAACGCTGTGGCAAGGTATACTGAGGCGTAATCTGCAGCAGACAATGAAGATTAGAGGTCAGAAATTGGAGGATCAGAAAGATCTCGATGCGTTAGTATCGTCCAAGTTGCAGCTCCCCAAAACGGAATCGGCTATTCAGTGGCAGAAATTGCAACAAGCGTCGCAGCAACAGAGGCACTTTTCCACATCTGCCAGAAGATACCCGAGTAGCAGCCACGGCGCAATAGAGCCAGTGACGGAGACCACGGAAGAGGACCGTGTCTGCTCGGAAGCAACGGAATCTGAGCTTGAAATGCTTGAGCGACACGTCACAGACTTGAGAATATCAGGAACGTCCATGAGTACAGAATTACTAGAGCGCTTGGTTTCAGCGGTATTCCGGGCTTCATCAGCACCAGGTGACTCCATCAAGGGTCTGCAGCTTGTCGATCAGTTGCTCCTCACAGCCCAGGAGCGCGGCATGTCAGTCCAGTCGAAAGAAGTGCTGGTCACGCTTATCGAAGCTATACTTGCATCACCAGCGTATGGAGTTGAGCTTCAAAGGGCGCAAAAGAATCTTGAATTTCTTCTGACCGATCAGCAGACACCGTTGGACCACGACCAAACCATCCGATTAATGACAGCCTATGCCGAGCGACAGGCCTGGGATCGTTTCTGGGACACGTTTCGCGCGCCAGCGCGATTTCGTGTTCCCCGACCGGCAGAGCTGTATGAAGTGGTGTATCGCGTCATGGCTTCGACCCAAGACGCCAAGGCGTGCCTCGATGCCCTCCGCTGGGTGTACCCCGAGATGCTGAGAGAAGAACCCCCAGTGTACCCCACCGGGCTGGTCTACAATGCGCTCAAGACCTGCATCCTGGTAGCAGATCCGGCGGCGGAAGAACTGCTGCGCAATTCTCCGCCCGCGGACCGGCTGGATACCATTGGCAGACGGCGTCTGCAGCGGCGCGAGTGTGTGCGGATTCTCAGGGAGGCGGAAGAGATGAACCGCCATTTCATTGAAGAACAGGCGAGAGAGAAGCGGGAACAGGTCCTCAGTCGATTCTGCGACGCAAATGGCACAAATTGAGTGTTGGGAATATTGTGACGCCCTTGTAACCGGCCGTTTGTTTCCACTGCATACCATCAATATTTTACCAGCATACTTGTTAGCCGAAATGAAATCTAGAACTGCCTTTTGCATTTCAGCCCCCCATGACACATGATAAAACTGTACAATGCATTGGCCGGAGACAGGGAATTTCCACTCAGCTGGCTTTTCTCTTTCTACCGCCTCTACAGGGATATCATGGCTCTCATCGTCCCTTTCTTCTACTTTTGGATTTCGCGCAGGCCCCGCGGTGAACGGGACCGTTGAGAATGCGCCCCAAGCGTACTTGATGTCAAATGACATCAATGCTCCTTGCCATTCTTCTGCTCGCGACTCAGCCGCAACGCCTCCCTCAACAAAGGAGCAACCTGCTTCCTACTAGCCGCCAGCTCGCGCTGTGCCCACGCAAACCTCTCCTCGCCGCCGTCGCCGTCCAACGACCCGTCCCCCCACCGCTCCAGCTTCAACCTATCGCTCGCCAGGTCCCTAAACGTCCGAACAGCGTGTCCGCCCCCGTCGGTCAAGCCCCACACCAGAAGCTCTCTGTGGAAGCGGCCTCCCTGATTCGACAAGGTCATGACGACCGCGACGTCTAGTCCGCGCTCGCGCGACCACGAGGACAACTCCCCGAGGAACACATGCTTGGATTCGTCGGCGCCCGGCCCCCTGCCAAGGAGGTACTCAAAGTCCTGTACGACGGCGCTGACGCCCAGCGCGAGACCCCCATCTTCCCACTCCTTGTAGTCCTTGCGGAGGATATCTCGAAAGGAGAAGCTCGAGATGTCATCCTGGACGGCGGTGATGCGCTCGTAGTACTGCGCAGCGGGGAAGCTCCCCTCGTGGAGCTCCGCCTGCAGGAATCGGACGGCCTGCGTATCCTTGGGGCGAACCTTGTGCTCGGCGGCGAGATTGGTGGTGTCGAGGAGGATCGGCGCAAGACACAGCTTGATGAGCTTGTCGTGCTCGGCTGCATCGTTCGTCTGCTCTCTGACGAGGCGCCACGCGTCCTTGCACTCGTCGACAATCAAGCTCATGCAGCTGCCGCACGGCTCAATCACCCGCGGGCGGGCGTCCGCCGCCGTGACGCCCTCGTCGACGTGGTGGTCCACGCAGCCGGTGACCTGGGCGGCGAACTTCTTGAGCGGGCCCGTGAGGGCGTTGTGGTCGACGAGCACCCAGCGCGTGTCGCGGGGTTGCAGGTCCCGCGGGTCGGGCAGGTCGCAGAGGGTAAGTAGGTGGTCTGTCGTCAGGCCGGCGTGCTGCAGGACGGCGTTCATTTCCGGACGGAGCGCGAGGTCGGCCCGCGGGAGGTTGGATAGGGGGATGTGTAGGGTTCGGGGGCCCGAGTTGGTGCGGAGGAAGGCGTAGACGATGGCGGAGCAGAGGGAGTCGACATCTGTGGGGGGTTGGATTTCGAGTTAAGGCTCTCTTCTTTGTCTCTGAATTTTCTTCATCTTTCTTTTTAGAGACATGATAGAATATCTCTCTTGTCCTTTTATCTTTCTGGGTTCCCTTCCTTCTTTCCTTCCTTCTTTTTCCTTTTCAAAATACTCGTTTTTTTTTAACAATTCTTCAAAGAAAGAAAGAAAGAAAGATTTTGAGTGTTTTCCTCGTTCTTTTTACCTGCCGATTCGTTTCCAACCACAAACGTGAGCGGGCTGGGACGCTGCCCGAGCGGCGTCTTTAATGCGTTGCGGGCTGTGGCCAGGAAGGCCTCTAGCGTTGGCTTGGCGGACATGCTGCGCGGCAGCGGGGCAGCGACAAGGCGAGGGAATCCAACGTCGTGATTCGGACGAGTTTGGGGTGCAAAATGTGCTCAAATATCATGCGTCGAGGTGACATGTAGGAATGGCATTTGGTGGAGGTCATATCGTCCAGGTCGAGACGTGACGTCACATGGATGGCTGGGGGAACACAAACGTCCATCGATCGTCAGGGGAATACGTCAGGGCCCCGCCAATCAGAATCAACGTTGCACTAAACCCAACCCTGCGATATCGGCCGAGGGGTGGACCCTGGGTTCTTCATGCAACGACGCCGTCAATGACTCTGCAAGCCAGCCAGCATCTTTCTTGTTCTCAACATTCAACACCCAGAAAGAAGTAAACCACACGCTTCCTCACCACTCATATCTCCATCAGCGTCCATCGACTCTCCATACCACCCTCTCTTCCTCGTCTCCGGCCCCCAAAACCACCGACCCACCTACAGCTCAACTCACCCATCTCCCACCCCCAAAATGACCCCCCCCCTCCGCCTCGCCATCCTCGAATGCGACACCCCCCAGCCCAAAACCCTCGCCAAATTCAAATCCTACACCGGCGTCTTCACAGCCCTCCTCCACGCCTCCGCCAGCGACTCCTCCCCCTCCCCCCTCCCAGCCATCTCCTCGCACGACATCGTCAACAGTCCCTCCGCCTACCCCCCCCTCGACACCATCGACGCCATCCTCCTCACCGGCTCCCGACACACCGCCTTCGACAACGACCCCTGGATCCTCAAGCTCCTCGAGTACGTTACCGCCGCGCTGCAGAGCAACCGCGTAAAGGTAGTAGGCATCTGCTTCGGACACCAGATCATCGGGCGGGCCCTCGGCGCGGGGGTCGGCAAGAGCACCAAGGGCTGGGAGGTGGCCGTTATGGAGGTCGACCTTACGGCTGAGGGGAGGCGGATTTTCGGGCTGGATAAGCTGGTGAGTTTGCGACTCGCTCCATTCTACAACCTCTTCTATTTCCCCCCTTTCCCCTCGTCTTTTCTTTGTTTTGTGTCGATTTGCAGAACAACACGGAACCAAAAATAAAACATGAAAATTTAAAATTTAAAATGAAAAATAAAATAAAAATAAAGTAAAAAATAAAACATAAAACATAAAACACAACACAAAACACAAAACATAAAACATAAAACATAAAAATGAAAAATGAAAAATGAAAAATAAAATAAAAAGTAAAAAGTAAAAAGTAAAAAGTAAAGAAGTAAAGAAACACTAGATACCTAAATTCTAATCCACCCCCTCTCACCCCAGCGCATCCACCAAATGCACCGCGACATAGTCAACTCCTTCCCCAGCGACGCCCTCCCCCTCGGCTCCAACGCCTTTTGCCCCGTCCAAGCCATGTACAAGCCCGGCCGGTACCTCACCGTACAAGGCCACCCCGAGTTCACAGAGGACATCATCTCCGAGATCCTCGTCAATCGGCACCACGCCGGCATCTTCAACGATCAGGTATACGAGGATGCCATTGGCAGGGCGTCGGCGCCGCATGACGGCCTGGCGGTTGGCAGAGCGATACTGAAATTCATCCGCGAAGGTTGAGTGGCATGTTATTTTTTTTTTTTTGCGAGCATGTAGATTCCCATAGAAGAGGATGGGGGTGGCGACGTCCGTGGTAGAAGCCGGAATAGACCTTTGGGAGCGGTACTTTGGTAAGCGCGGCAGTGTGGCGCAATGTGCTGGACAAGTAGACGAGTAAAACGTGGGTACTGTCGGCAGTGGCCATATCACCAACTTTTTGAAAAATCTGTAGATCATTTGTTTGTAGCAGTCTGGTGCCTTGTTGCTGTCTTTTTCCGAACTTGGCCTAGACAGGCGTTTCATACTCGGAAAACTCATACATATAGGTGGTGATAGACGCCAACCTCGACAGGTCGGCATATTGGCCTGTTGTCAATGGTCCTCGAGGAGGCCATCGCAAGGATAGCAGACATGGCAGATCGTCCCATTTGGTACATGTATCACTACATAGGTATCTATACACTACTAGGGAGAACTAGTACCATTCATCATGTCATCGTACGCGTTTGTTCATCATCTTCGTCGCTCGACTCGTCCACACCCACCAACGTCAGATCCCACCAGTTTCTAGACTTTGACCCGCGGACGGCGGACCGTAGCCTCCGTTCCACCAATTCGCCTTCTCTCCTTCTTCTAGCCATCGTGCCGTCAATCAGCATTTCCTCCCTCGTCCGCCCGACCTTGATGCCAGTTCCCCTCATAGACGATTGCTTGCTCCATGAAAAACAGCACCAGGCTGTTACATCGTCTCTTGTCCAGTACCGCCACGGCTTTTCCATCATCATGAAGACCAGCGAGTCCGCCAAGCCTTGAACACACATGCTGATGAGACTGGCCAGAGAAAGCCAGAACGGGCGCCCCGTCTGGTCGCTTCTCATGACATGTGCGATAAACGGTATCAGCCACCCCGTCACATACACCAGAGGGTAAACGAAAAGCTGCCCAAGCTGACGTCGAATTTTGTCTCGTACTCGCCGCATTCCAGTTGCATTAAGTGTTGTCGGCGAGAGAACCACCTGAGGTAATCCGTTTCCGGCGTCAGAGTTTTCAGAGCTCGGATCGTCAAGAATCAGGCCAGTTTGATCTTGAATCTTGAGCTTGGTGGAGGCAATTCGTCCTTTTGACGTCATTCGTTTCGCGCTGAATGGTATTTGTCGAGCTACCAATACATGTCCATCTTGACCGTCGCGAGTACATACGGAATTGTAGCTGTCTGAAGTCTCCCTGTGCCTGCGGTTGTTGGAGGCCACACTGGGAAAGCTGGTCAACAAAGGCGTCAATGTAGAACTGCGGCCTACCCTCTCTCTGCTTCGCCTGGCAGATGGATATATTTCCCCCATTGTGCTCTGTAAGGTTGATTCCGGCACGGCCGGTTGCGAGTTCAGAACCAAGGTCCTGTCAGGCATTGTCGGGCCACGAGGCGGTATTGAGGGGATGATACCCTGATATGCAATCGGTGCTGTCTGTGTCAGCCGGGGTGGTTTCTGAAAGTGGTGTCCATCAACAGCACGTCGTTCATTTGCGTTTCGAGACCGTCCCGGCTCCCCGGATTTCATCATGACCCATTGGACATAGGCATAAATGCATGTATAAGTCAGCATTATGGTTACGACGACGACATATCTGGGGATCCAGCTGAGGGCTCGGATGGTCCAGCCTGACTGACTGGACAAGTAGCAAAATGGTCCCCGGTTGACAAAGGCGGGTTTGTGGATGAATGCCAGCGAAGCAAGCAGCAAAGACACGATGGCGACGACGCAGTATGCTGAGACCCGATAGGGGTACAGTCCCGTTCGCCCTCTAAATATGTATAGTCCAGTATGCACAGCGATGAGCAAGACGGCGAAATCGCAAGACTCGATTCCGACAGACAAAAAATAGCCGCTAATTTGGCAAAGTCGAGAGGTGGAGGCGACAGGTCCTTGGACCAGTTCAATTGCGGGCAAGATGATGAGCCACAGCGTCTTAAGCACGTCGCTCATTATGAGCAATAGAATGAGACTGCATGCTTGTCAGTCTGTGGTCTTTTACCGTTTATAAACGACATCTGTCTTACTCGCGCCTGAAACTGCGTCGCATCCGCAGGAATGAGGCCACGGCCACAGTCATCGAAATCAGACTCAGTCCCCCGGCGACGACGGAGGATACGTAAAGAACAAAAAGCTCCCTTGAATTAAAATCATTATATGTACTGTCCACCACATCACCTTGCGCCGCCGTCTCGCGACTGTCTGATGACAAGGTTTTTATAGAAGCAGGCAGGTCGACAATACGCCACCAAATCGGCATCTCGGCCGACACGGCATGGCCGGTTCACTATGGGGTAGTTGGGTAGTTTCTGTGTGCTGCCAGGACAAGTTTGTCGGTATCATCACGGTTTTGGTGAAAAAGAAGAGTTGTCAATCTGTCGCATATGCTGCTTCTCGTCTGCAGCTCAGATCGAGCCAAAGGAAACTGGAGGTGCGATTAAAAAGTACTGACGTCAACAAAGACGGTCTTTAGGCATCTGTGATGTAGCAGTCAGGCGACGGAGAGACTGGAACGGCCGAGACCAAGAGCTGACCGGACCTCTAGGACATCTGTCTGCCCCTTTTGTCCGGTTTCATGCATGTCGCCGTGTCTTTCTCGGACGCAAGCGCCGCTCCTGGCGTCGTCGGCCTCGACTCGCCAACGGTGCAGAGGGCAGAGACGAGCGAGGCCAGGCGAAGTTTGCATTCATGATGGGAAGGGGCGGTTGGCTGTTGGGAACTGGGGAGCTGCACGGAGCCGATGAATGCAGGGAAGCGTCGTGCACTTCCGGAGCAGAGTGATTAATCATGGCGCTGTGAGACGTGTGCTCTCGAGAGTGGCTGGCTTTGAAGGGCGGTAAACAAGGGCAAAAAGTCAGACGACCCAAGCTGGCAGGTTGGTCACTGTCCAGTCCCAGGAAGGCGCCTTCCGATTTGTCCACATCATGGCATGCATTTGACCGCCAGATGATGCATGACCTTTTGCTTTTTGCCTTTTGCCTTTTGCCTTTACCTTTTGACCTTTCAACGTCGGGTGTGTATTTTTAGACGACACGGTTGGCCGCTTTCATGCCTCACCTGCACCTGCACCTGCACCTGCACCTGCTTTGCTCGTTGCGCGTGGCGCGTCTCGCACGATTACCACTTCTTGGAGAGTAGGACGGCCTCGGATTGCCTGGCGCAAAAAGGGGGCTGCACCTGCTTGGGACAAGATCGCTCGCTGTGCGGTCTCGGCGCCATTTCTGTCAAGAGCCAGGATGGCAGCTTGCTCACCGAAACATCACGAAACACGCGCCGCAGACCAGTAGCTCCAGATGTCCCCGCAGAGTACAATTCACGCTCGTGATTGGCGTATGAATACCAGAGATGACCCCGTTGATGGCAATCGTGGGTGAAGCGAACCTCTCATGGAATCATCAGTGTTGTTTTGATCGGCATATATTCATCTGGGATGCAAGAGAATGCTTGGACATGGTCTCAACCCACGAACCGCGACTTGCCGGTCTGACAGTATGATGACGATTCCTGCTGGTGGTGACGATTGCTGCTGGTGGAGGCGCTGGCCCATATCATGTTGCGACTGGTTTTTTTTGACAAAAAGGGACAGCTACTTGCTAGAGCCGTGTGAAGGTCCAAATCACCAAACTTTTGCTTTTGCCGGCATCACTCACTATCGATTGCGTTTTAGCCATTCGTTCCGCCATGCTTGCCAGGATGTTCAGGTTTTGCTGTACCAGAACTACCCAACATCGGTTTAATGACCCATGGGGTGCGGTTTCACAATGATAAAACTTCCTTCCTCTGCCTGGAGGTGATAAGTTAAAATCATGCAACCAACGATAGCCTGGCCGTGGATTGGTGAAAAGATGTCCAACTACAACTAGGAACGCTCAGAAATCTTTACATGATATAACATGACATGTTGCCTATGCACCGTTGGCGACCTTACGTCTTCAGCTTCATGACTCATACATGAACGTTCGATGAATAGGCTATGAGCCGTTTTTGTAACTTGAGTCTGATGTGACATGATGTTCTTGTTCCAGGCGCATAGTCGGTCAGATCCATGTCAGCTGCTGGCGAGTGCACCAACTGGCATCGCAGGTCGTCTTTTGTTGCGAATTTTGACGAGTGCATGCAGCTGTCAACTGCACCGGAAGAGGCTATAAAACATGAGAAACAACTTTCAAAACCACCGTTCAATCCTTCAACCTGCATAAGCTCGTTTCTCATCGGCTTACCACACTGCCCTCCGATTTTGTTGTTATTCCATTCCTCTGCTACCAAAGAAACAACAATAGGTAAGTCAGCGTACACTGTGCTGTTCTGCCCGTTGGCTACCTGAGGCTTATCATTACTAATGTTGTTGCTTCAACATAAGAAACACGTTGACTCAACTCTTGAACCAAGGCAGAATACACTTATAAGTGATCTCCTGCAAGTAGCAGAGGGTGAGGACGCCAGGTTCTTCACCTTGTCCACAAAGACCAATAGGTTCTGCTTCAGAAACCTCGGAGTAACCAAGATGGATCGAGATGGAACAAGTGTCAAGAAAGAACGGCATGAGTTGATCGAAATCACAGTAAGTTATCCCTAAGTGAGAGCCAAACGCCATGGGTCCCCAGTTTAACACTCGAACAAAGTCTGTGCCAGTGATAGAAACATCTCAAACAACTGTCATAAAGTGTGAGATGTCGGACACGCCCATCGACTTGACTGAGGACGAAAAATTCGGCTTGGCTGAGCCACGTTCAATCAAGTCCGATGTAACTGCGATTCCTGGTAGACTTGAAAGAAACAGTCTCGTACTAGATGTAACCACACACCAAGACACTGCAGATGTTTCTGGGGGGCTTCTCAGTGGTGCAAACATCGGGAACGAGCCGCAAATGGGCCATTCCCAAGACCACAGTGCGGAGCCTTTGAACGAGACCGGCAACAAGGAGGAGCATGATGTACACGACTTGACCATCGGTTCGTCTGAATCTGAAAATGATGACGAAACGAAGGACAGGTCCTATGTGGAGGGCTCCGAAAAATTAGCGACAAAAAAAAGCAAGAATCGACAAGCTCCGGCCAAGACCGCGCGTGAATTCTTCGCAAGGCTGCATGAAAAGGAGCAGCTACTGAGACAAGAGCAGGCGAAGAAGAACGGCAAAACGCAGATTGGATCTGGTAAAGCGAGAGCGCCCAAGAAGTTGACTATGGGAGCCAATCTTGGTTCTGGAATGGTCGCGCAACTGCAGAGAGACGTTCACAATGGAGAAAACATTAGAGAATCGGTTTCTACCAGTATGCCAGAAATGTCGACATGCACTCATGCAGAACAACTGGCTATCATCAGTAGCAGTATCCCCGCCGGATCAGACACCAGACGAAGCAAGACCCAAAAACGCGACCTCAGACAGGCTATCAAATCGTTTGGGTACAAGGCTCTCAAAGCACTGGATGGAAAGTGGCTGCACAGAGACATGGAAACACCCTTGTATAGCTATCAGGTTACCGCCACGTCATGGATGATGGGAAGAGAACTGGCGAAAGCTGGACCACTCGGGGGTATCATTGCGGATGACATGGGCATGGGCAAGACGCTTATGAGTCTTGCTTGTATTGTCGGCAACCCGCCTGATGAAGCTGACAACAAAGAGTACTTTGGAAAAACTCTGGTCATAGTGCCAAACGTCGCTGTGGCTGAACAATGGAGGAAAGAAGCCATGAAGCATCTAAGCCGACGTTATACAGAATCTGCAATGGTATACAGCGCGAAATGGTGCTGGTCAAGCCAAAACCTTGAACAATATTCGATCATGTAAGTGAATCCACGACTACATTCCACAGAAGCTGACTTCACATAGCATCACAACCATGCATGAAATCAGGCAGCAATTTCACTCGGTTGAAGCCAATAAAGCTATGCAGAAAGAGTCCTTACCCCCGGACATGGCATGTAATCGCCAGAAAAGCTGCCAGTTGTTCGAACTCAATTGGTATCGCATCATCTTGGATGAAGCGCACGCTATTCAAAATGTTTACAGCAAGAGTGAGCTTGAGCAACTGTAAAAGAAACAAGTAGTGGACTTACTGCTAATATTTGGCCAGGCAAAGAGGCTTGTTGCTCCCTTAAAGCAAAACATCGCTGGGCTCTCACAGGAACGCCCTTGTCCAATCGCACAACGGGTAAGCAGAAGATCTTCTTATCAAAAAGGGACTCATTTGACAAGCTAATGCGTATAGAATTCCAGTCATATCTTAAGTTCATTGGCTGCAACATGACTGAAAATTTGAAAGCCTTTAAAAATAGCTACATGGATGAGGTGCATTCGACAAGCGTGAAAGCCCGTTTCCTGGATGAGATGGGAATGCTAATGTTCCTTCCAGGATAAGGCAAATGAGAAATTGGAAGCGCTCATCTCAATGGTAATGTACCGACGGTAAGTTCATCTAACATTACATCCTTCATGGTTGAACCGTCTAACTCGATCCGAGAACGAAAAACGACACGTTTTTCGGTCATAAAATACTCGACATCCCGCAATGTCACACGAAAGACATTCACTTCTCCTTATCTCAGGAAGAGCAACTAATTTACAGGTACGAACGCCTCAGACGTGAGTTGTAGGCATCATGACCCGCGAGCTAACCCAATGGCCAGCTTCACCAAGTCTATCTTTGGCAAGCTTGCTAAAGACATAGAGACGGAACAATCTGTGAAGACGGAGAAGACAGATGAGGAAGCCACCAAGGAGCCCGAGGTACAGCTCCGAGCAGAATTGGCGCTAATATACATGGAACAGCAGATGCATCTACGAATGGTGCTCTCTCATTCATACAATGTTGAGAATCTTTACCGCACTATGCCCTCTGGTGCTGCTATACGAACTTTGAGACAGGCTCTGGTTGATCTACCAACAAAAAGAACAGTCATCGATCAACTTCTTGATGATCCAAGGCTGGTCGCAGAGCTCGAGCCGTACAGCACGGGTCTCGAAATGATGCAGAAAAGTGACAAGGGTGTACTCGGCGGCTATGTCAACTATGATGTCTGTCTCGGCATGATACAGATTGAGCGAGAAGCGAAAGACTCCAAGTGCGCTGCTTGCAGCAAGACTCCTGAGCGACCTGTCAAATTGACAGAGGTATGGTCAAAAACACTTGATGCCTATTTTTTCAGATGCTGACGATTTCAGTGCGGTCATTTCTACTGCCACGACTGCTACTTGGACATGGTAAAAACTCCGGTGATGACCGAAGTGGGATATGTCCTTCCGGTGAGTATCACCCAAATATCTATGGAAGCACGTCACTTTTGATCCTCTGACGATGATTCATTTAGACCTGCAGTTTCAGCCAGTGTGGTCAACCTCTAGTGGTTACCAAGCACTCCCATTCCATGGAGTCAGAAGTCTGGCAGGCATCCCAGAATTCCAAGTTCAAGGAACCTGGAGTCGATTTTAATAAGGTTTTCTTGCCAAGACCTAATGAGAGAAATGGTTGTTTTCTTCTTGGGCACCACAAGGAAGATGTGCCGCATATACCGAGCTCACGCCTGACTGTCGCCATGTGTGTGCTTGTCAGCTGGGCCTTAGATTATCCCCAGGACAAGATTTTGGGTACGAAAGACTCTATGCATGATTTTTTTTTTCCCCTGGCCCTAGGACTAACATTTTGTCTTAGTTTTCACACAATTTGTTTCTACAGCCAAAGTGCTGGGTCTCATGCTTGAAAAAATGGGGATTCCCTTTTTATACTATTATGGATGCATGTCGGAGGGTAAAAAGAGACAAGCCTTGGAGATTTTCCAAGGAGGGCGAGGCCTATGCCCAAAAGTGATGGTGAGAAAAAATTTTCGAGCCCTCCCAACGTATCTGGTCCGGGACACTCACTTTTTTGAAACCAGCTCGTCAGCCTGAGAGCTGGTGGCCAGTCCCTCAACCTTGCCTGCGCCAACCGAGTCATCATTATCGAGCCATGGTGGAATTGCACAGCGGAGCAGCAAGCCATCGGCCGCGCGCACAGAATCGGGCAGAACAAGGAATGCCATGTAGTCCGCGTGTTGACGGACGCGGACATGGATACGAAGTTAATCAATCTCCAGGTGGTCAAACGTAAAGAAGTTGATTACGCTCTCCAGGACGACGGACATGTACCCGTTCTTCTAGATGACGCACAGCGTGAGGAGATTTTCGATTTTACAACTTGCATGGAAATGGGAAGCGGAGAGCAGACGTCTGGGAGGCGAGGACGTAGAGGCTTGAAGCGACGGAGGGTTCTGTAGGCGGGAGGCGGATGAATACGTGGAATGATGACTTGCTCGGGGAAATGGATTGGCAAGGATGGCGCCAAATGCTCAAGATGGAATATGGAGCCAAGAAAATTGAGCGTCAGGAAGCGTCGGGAAGCGTAGGAAGCACAAGGAACGCGGTAGGGGCACTAGCTTTCCATGCCACGGGCATCGATCAGGAAGGGAATGGAATTCGTACGCAAAGGTGATTCAGGAACAGTGCGAGTATTGTTCCCTGGAAATTAGTTGCCAACGATGGGGACACAACAGTGCTTCTTCCACTGGTGACCTGCGCAACAGCAAGCCATCCGTGATGTTTGCTTTCCACGTCCTCTTTTTGCGTCACAGCGAGTCATTCATCCATCCTTGCCGACAGATCTTGCCTGGGTCTGTACCGCAGAGCAGCTCCCTTCCTTGGCTGACGGCCAATGAACGATGAGCTGATGATTTTTTTTTTGCATCGCCGACATGGCCACGACGGGAGCCAGAAAAAGTCCACCCATGACGTTGAATAAATATGTCGGGACATTGAGCGGAAATGGGGCATCCCCCTCGATTAATTAATGGCTACTCCAGCTCCACTACCACTACCCCCTTTTCTTGGGATGCCAGAATACCGGACTCAGGCGAGCTGTATTCCTGTCGGCCCCCACGCTCTCGACAACCGACAGTATGGGGTCTATGACGCTACCTGGTGATCCTCGTACAGACTCATTGTCAAAATTGCCACCGCTCAGTCACACAAGTTTGCATACAGCAAGAAGAGTCAAGCATCGACGCAGCTCAGCCAGTGAGGGATCTATTGATCCAAAGATGGACTACCACCGTTGCGCTAAAAATCTACCCGACGTACATCATGATGTGCAAGATTGGGAATGAAATAGAGGAGGAGAAGTAGAAGAGGAGGAGGAGGAAGAAGAAGAAGAAGA
>AFQZ01000766.1:0-25201 GCA_000222935.2 Aciculosporium take MAFF-241224 | reverse complement strand
TCCTATTTAATAATATAATATTTAAGAGTTTAAAGTAAGTTTATAGTAAAAAAACCTCCCTAGCTATATATTTATAAACATAGTTTATATAAGTATATAGTAATTTAATAGTAAGACTAATAATAATTAAAAAATAAAGTGCTATTAAATATACTAAAGAGCTATTAAGTAAACCTATTATAATAGCAATTTAAAAAGCATAAAAATAAGATCTATTATATAAAACATAAATAGTACTGCTTAGTAATAGTAATATAATAGTTAAAAAGCACTAGGTAATTAATAAAAACAGTTTACTATGTTTTAATATAAGGGTATATATACTAGTAAGAATATATATAAAAATTCTAATACTTACTTATAATAACCTTATAGTAAAATACTAGAATATAAGCAAGATAATTTATAAAGTAGCTAAATAGTACTATTAGCTAAGATTATAAAAAAATATAAAAAACTATATAAGCTTATACTTAAACTATTAAGTTAATAAGCTTAGGTTATACTAATTATATAATAAGCTAGCTATATTACTAATCCTTAGCAGACCCTTTTAAGAGCTTTTTATAAACTTTATTACTAGCCTTCTCTTAATAAAATAAGCTAGTAAAAAGAAGCATAATATAATTCTTATTATTATAAATTAATTCTTAAAATACGCACTATATATACCTATATTTATAAAGATAATAAGCAATAATCTTACTACTATCTTCCTTAAATATATATTTAAAGACTATAGTATGCTAAAAGGGATTATCTTAAATAAAGGAATAATATTTATTAATAGTTTTTAGAAAACCTTTTGCTACTTATTAGTAATTAAGCAACTACTTAGTACTACTTTTTACTTATAAATAAACAAATAAATAAAAAGGGTTAACTAAGTTTTAAAGTACTATTTTAAAGTATTTAAAGTATAAGAGTAAATAGACTAGAAAAACTACTTATATTTAGCTTAATATACTTATAATACTAGTAAGCACTTAGCTTATAGCTACTCTCTAGTAGATTTATTATAAGGTTATTAGCTAAGGGGCTTAGACTATATTATAAAGGCACTAGATAATATAAACACATAGGCAGATATAAGGGTATAAGAATTATAATAATAATATAAGGCAACTAAGCAGCTACTATATATAACTTAAGAATAGTATATAAAGCACTATAATAAAAAAAGAGGCTTAATAAGCTTTTTACTAAGTAATTATATACTCTTATTAACTAAAAATATTAACCTTTAATAACTAAGTAAGAAGCTTATAGTAAAGTATTTAAAACCTTTTAAGGTTCTAAAGAAAGTAAGCATATATAAACTAGCCTACTATTTAGAGCTTCTAAATAATATATGCCTATATAATATATTTAATATTATAAGTTTAAAGCTATATAAAGGTCTAAATTCTAATAAGGCTATAGTAATATTATAGCTACCTATTTATAACTAAAAATTATATAAGGTTAAGCAGATTATAATATATAAGTATTAAGGTAAGTAATATAAATACTTAGTAAAGTAAAAAGGCTATAATAAATTAAAAAATTCCTAGGTACTAAAAAGAAACTTTAATATATAAGATATTATAATAAATTATAAAAGGAAAATAATAGTAAGATAGCAGAGTATATATATAATATATTATAAAAGATATTAGTAATACTTAAAGATACTTATCTTTATTAATACTAAACTAATAGCTATTAAAAGCACTATAACCTTACTACTAATAAGCTACTCTTATTTAAAGCTATTATTTGATTTATTAGCACTTATAAAGTCAGATTTAATACTAAGTAATTCTAATACAGTATAAGGGATAGTTATAAGTATAATATATATAATAAGAAGAGTCTTCCTTATAGTAAGCTTATATAGCTAGTAATAAGTTAGCTATTAAGAAGTTATAAATAAACTAAAAGATATATATATTCTTACTATAAATATAAATATACTATAGGTAGTTAGTAATCTCTATTTAGGCAAGTATAGTTATATAAGTAATACCCTATAAGATTATAGTATGCTTATTATTTTTAAGCTTAAGCTTAATATCTACCTAAAGATATGCATAATAAGTATATTTATAAATATTAAAATTTTTTATCTTAGCTATTATAATAGCTAAATTTGCCTATGTACTTATAATACCCTAGGGATTATTAGCAGTAGATTAACTATAATTAAGCAATAAACTTATAGGTATTTAATAGTAATAAATACTATTAGTCTTTTTCTCTATTTCTTTAAACATTTTCTAGTAAAAAATACTAATTTAAGCAGGTATTTAGTAGTTAATTAGTAGTAACTAAAATAAGAATAATTATAAGGAACTAATACTATTATACTTCTTATTATTCCTTAAGTAATAAAAGCATTTAATACTATAAGCTATAATAATTAATAATAGGATAGTAGAGTATAAGTAGTATACTTATTATTATATATCTTCCTATAAGGCTTAGAAATAGTAATATATTTAAGAAGGTAAATAGGTTTAGTACTATTAGATTTTAAGAAAATCTGCTAGGTTATTACTATATAGCTATAATAATAATAAGGAATTTTTTAAATACTAATAGTAAGTTAGCTATTACCTAAAGATATAGGTACTTAAATAATATACTAGCTAACTCTAAAGATAGATATTATAATATCTGGCTTACTAAGAGGAAAAGGGGGAGCTATAGTAAAAAAGGCAGGAGATTAATTAGTATAAGATATAATAACTAGCGCTTATTAGCTATAAATAAGTAGTGTATATATAGTATTAAGCATATAACTTACTAGATAAATAAAATAGATAAGAGAAATAATAATAATATTAAAATTTATATATATATTAATAAAAAGAGAGTAATAAGCAGCAGCTAAGCTATAAGAGAGTAAAGATATAATAGTAATAGAAGATAATATATAAGCAAATAATAATAAAGAAAAAAGGAAAAAAATAAGCTAAAGAAAGAGGGAAAGAGACCTTCTTATAGCTAGATAGCTAGGCTACTAATCCGATACACATACCTAAATTAGTAATATTATTTATGTAATTAAGCACTAAGGTACCTAGGAGTGATTTCTCTATAAGTAGTATTAATATTATAATAAAGTAGTAAGCTATAAGCTAATATAAGCAGAGTAAGGTAGCTTTAATAACTAAAGAGAGTTAAAAGTAAATTATAAGTAATAAGAAAGATTAGCTTTAAGTCTAGTAAGCTTAGTAATATTATAAAGTTAATATTAAGAATAAGTATAAGCTAAAACCTAATAAAGATCTTACTATAAGGTTATTATAAGATTAGATTTACTATTAAAAAGACAGAAAGCAGGGTAGGCTTAGCGTAATATATATATGTTTAGTAAAGTTATAATAAATAATAATATATAAGTTATATATTTAAGAAAAGAGGCTTACTAAGTTATAGTAAGGGAGTTATAAGAAAGCAAAAACTAAGGCCTAGAATTACTTATAGTAATTAAAGGTAATTATAAATAAGAGAAAGCACTTTATTAAAAGAGTTATAAGATAAGAGCATAAGAGTATAAAGACCTACTAAGATAAGCCATGCCTTAGCTATATATAGGTATATAAGGGAATAGGCCTTATAAAGAAATAAAGAGGCTAATAAATATAATATTCACATTACTAACCCTATTTATAGCTATTTAGCTATAAGTACGCTTAACTACAGCCTTCACTCTACTAGTAGACCTTCAACCGTGACAGCTATAGTAATATTATAGCTACCTATTTATAACTAGAAATTATATAAGGTTAAGCAGATTATAATATATAAGTATTAAGGTAAGTAATATAAATACTTAGTAAAGTAAAAAGGCTATAATAAATTAAAGAATTCCTAGGTACTAAAAAGGAACTTTAATATATAAGATATTATAATAGATTATAAAAGAAGAATAGTAATAAGATAATAGAGTATATATATAATATATTACAGAAGATATTAGCAGTATTTAAAAATACTTATTTCTATTAATACTAAACTAATAACTACTAAAAGCACTATAACCTTACTACTAATAAGCTACTCTTATTTAGAGCTATTATTAGATTTATTAGCACCTATAAAGTCAGATTTAATACTAAGTAATTCTAATATAATGCAAGGGATAGTTATAAGTATAATATATATAGTAAGGGAAGTCTTCCTTATAGTAGGCTTATACAGCTAGTAGTAAGTTAGCTATTAAGAAGTTATAAATAAACTAAAAGATATATATATCCTTACTATAGGTATAAATATGCTGCAGGTAGTTAGTAATCTCTATTTAGGCAAGCATAGTTGTGTAAGCAATGCCCTGCAAGATCACAGTACGCTTATCATTCTCAAGCTCAAGCTTAACGTCTGCCTAGAGACGCGGGTATTCAGACAACATACCAGCTAACTCTAAAGACAGGTATTACAACATCTGGCTTACTAAGAGGAGAAGGGGGAGCTATAGTAAAAGAGGCAGGAGATTAACTAGTATAAGGCATAATAACTAGTGCTTATTAGCTATAAGTAAGCAGTATATATATAGTATTAAGTATATAACTTACTAAATAAATAGGATAGATAAGGGAGATAATAATAATATTAGAATTTATATATATATTAATAAAAGGAAAGTAATAAGTAGCAGCTAAGCTATAAGAGATTAAAGATATAATAGTAATAAAAGATAATATATAAGTAAATAATAATAAAAAAAACAGGCTAAAAAGAGGGGGGAAAAAACCTTCTTATAGCTAGATAGCTAGGCTACTAATCTGACACACATACCTAAATTAGTAATATTATTTATATAATTAAGCACTAAGATACCTAGGAGCGATTTTTTTATAAGTAGTATTAATATTATAATAAAGTAGTAAGCTATAAGCTAATATAAGTAAAGTAAGGCAGCTTTAATAACTAAAAAGAGTTAAAAGTAAATTATAAGTAATAAAAAAAAACGGCTTTATGTTTAGCAGGCTTAGTAATATTATAAAGTTAATATTAAGAATAAGTATAAGTTAAAACCTAATAAAGACCTTACTATAAGGTTATTATAAGATTAGATTTACTATTAAAGAAATAGGAAGCAAGGTAGGCTTAGTATAATATATATATGTTGAATAAAGTTATAATAAATAATAATACATAAGTTATATATTTAAGAAAAAAGGCTTACTAGGTTATAGTAAAGAAGTTATAAGAAAGTAAAAACTAAGGCCTAGAATTACTTATAATAATTAAGGGTAATTATAAATAAAAGAAAGTACTTTATTAGAAGAGTTATAAGATAAAAATATAAGAGTATAAAAACCTACTAAGGCAAGCTATGCCCTAGCTATATATAGGTATATAAGGGAACAGGCCTTATAAAGAGATAGAAAGGCTAGTAAATATAATATTTACATTACTAACCCTACCTATAGCTATTTAGCTACAAGTACGCTTAACTACAGCCTTTACTCTACTAGTAGACCTCTAACCGTGACATATATAATGTATTTAATATTATAAGTTTAAAGCTATATAAAGGTCTAAATTCTAATAAGGCTATAGTAATATTATAGCTACTTATTTATAACTAGAAATTATATAAGGTTAAGCAAATTATAATATATAAATATTAAGGTAAGTAGTATAAATACTTAGTAAAGTAAAAAGGCTATAATAAATTAGAGAATTCCTAGGTACTAAAAAGGAACTTTAATATATAAGATATTATAATAAAATATAAAAGAAGTATAATAATAAGGTAGTAGAATATATATATAATATATTATAAGAGATATTAGTAATACTTAAAGATATTTATCTTTATTAATACTAAACTAATAGCTATTAAAAGTACTATAACCTTACTACTAATAAGCTATTCTTATTTAAAGCTATTATTAGATTTATTAGCACTAATAAAGTTAAATTTAATACTAAGTAATTTTAATATAGTATAAGGGATAGTTATAAGTATTATATATATAGCAAGGGAAGTTTCCCTTATAGTAGGCTTATATAGCTAGTAATAAGTTAGCTATTATAAAGCTATAAATAAACTAAGAAATATATATATCCTTACTATAAATATAAATATATTATAAGCAGTTAGTAATTTTTATTTATATAAGCATAGTAATATAAGTAATACCTTATAAGATTATAGTATGCTTATTATTCTTAAGCTTAAGCTTAATATCTGCTTAAAGATATATATAATAAGTATATTTATAAATATTAAAATTTTTTATCTTAGCTATTATAATAGCTAAATTCGCTTATATACTTATAACACCCTAGGAATTATTAGCAGTAAATTAACTATATTTAAGTAATAAACTTATAAGTATTTAATAATAGTAAATGCTATTAGTCTTTTTCTCTATTTCTTTAAACATTTTCTAGTAAAAAACACTAATTTAAGCAGGTATTTAGTAGTTAATTAGCAGTAACTAAAATAAGAATAATTATAAGAAATTAATACTATTATACTTTTTATTATTCCTTAAGTAATAAGAGTATTTAGTATTAAAAAGCTATAATAATTAATAATAAAATAGTAAAGTATAAGTAGTATACTTATTATTATATATTTTCTTATAAGGCTTAGAAATAGTACTATATTTAAGGAGATAAATAGGTTTAGTATTATTAAATTTTAGGAAGATTTATTAAATTACTACTATATAGCTATAATAATAATAAGGAATTTTTTAAATACTAGTAGTAAGTCAGCTATAGCCTAGGAATATAAGTATTTAAATGATATACTAACTCTAAAGACAGGTATTATAATATCTAGCTTCCTAGGGGGAGAAGGGGGAGCTATAGTAAAAGTAATAAAAGATTAGCTAGTATAAGGTATAATAACTAGTGCTTATTAGCTATAAGCAAGTAGTATATATATAGCATTAAGTATATAACTTACTAAACAGATAAAATACATAAAAAAGATAATAATAATATTAAAATTTATGCATATATTAGTAAAAGGGGAGTAATAGTAGTAGCTAAGTTATAAGAAAGTAAAAAAATAATAGTAATAAAAGATAATATATAAGTAAATAATAATAAAGAAAAAAGAAAAAAATAAGCTAAAAAGAGAGGGAAAAAGACCTTTTTATAGCTAGATAGTTAGGCTACTAATCTGACGCACATGCCTAAATTAATAATATTATTTATGTAATTAAATACTAAGGTGCCTAAAAATGATTTCTTTATAAGTAGTACTAAAGCTATAATAAAGTAGTAAGCTATAAGCTAATATAAGCAGAGTAAGGTAGCTTTAATAATAAGAAAGAGTTAAAAGTAAATTATAAGTAATAAGAAAAAACAGCTTTAGGCTTAATAAACTTAGTAATATTATAGAGTTAATATTAAGAATAAGTATAAGCTAGAACCTAGTAAAGACCTTACTATAAGGTTATTATAAGATTAGATTTATTATTAAAAGAATAAGAAGCAGGGTAGGCTTAGTATAATATACATATATTTAGTAAAGTTATAATAAATAATAATATATAAGTTATAAATTTAAAAAAAAGGTATTACTAGGTTATAATAAGGGAGTTAAAAGGGAGTAGGAACTAAGGCTTAGGACTACTTATAGTAATTAAGGGTAATTATAAATAAAAGAAAGTACTTTATTAAAGGAGTTATAAGATAAGAGTATAAAAGTATAAAGACCTACTAGGGTAAGCCATGCCCTAGCTATATATAGGTATATAAAAGAATAAGCCTTATAAAGAAATAGAAAGGCTAGTAAATATAGTATTTACATTACTAACTCTACTTATAGCTATTTAGCTATAAGTATGCTTGACTACAGCCTTCACTCCACTAGTAGACCTTTAACCGTAACAGGTATACTTAAGATTATTATTGATTTTATTAAAAGTATCCTTAGTTTAATTTTTATAATTTTGTTAGAAGTTAATAAGGAGGTTACGGCCTTTTCCTTTATTAAGAATATAGTAGTTAATTATATATATAATATGGTTATTAATCTGTTATTTAGTAGCTATATTAACATTAATGTTATTAACTAACTTAGTCTAATTTAAGAATAGAATTAAATAGTGCTTGTAAAGTTTTTAAGGTAGGGTGCTCTTTAGAAGTTCTTGTCTATAGACATCCTTTTAGAGTTATTTATTAAAATTATTTATTTTTCCTTAGCTTAATAATACTTTAGTGTTTTAGGCTTTATATTTAGTACTGATTAAAGCGGTTAGCATTAGTTAATTCTCTGTAAATAATAGTGAAGATTTGGTTTTAATTATAAATAAGTAACAGTTAATAATAAGGGAGAAGATTTATAAGAATTAAGTCTTTTTATAATTATAAATAATTTAATAGTTAATAATTTAAAGAAATAATCCTTTAGTTAGCATAACATTAGAATTTCTTATAGTTATATAAGTAAAAGCATTTAAATAAGTCTCTTCTAAGTATAACCTAGTAAATTTATAGTTATTAGTAACTATTAATTAGTATTAGTAACACACAGGTTATAGGGATGCTATAGTAAACTATAAGGGGGGGGGTTTAATAATTAATTTATTTATATCTTCTAAGAGGGAAGAGAAGTAAGCTATAATATAGAGATATAGTATTATAGCCATAGTATAGCCCTAGGTTACATAACTTATAATCTAGCTAATTAGAGTGCGTGCATTCTATATGCAACCTATAATTCCTGGTTAATGCGGCGTATCCCTTCCATCCTCCATACGAGCGATTCCAACATATTAAAATATACTAAGAACTCCTTTAGAATATAATTAATAGATTTTCCTACTTTAAAGAAAAGTAAGACCTAAGCCTGCACTTAATTTAATAAGTATTAGTAAATAAAACACTATTTATTCTAATTATTCCTAATAAAAGCACTATTTACTTTAAGTTTATAAGCTGTTGGGAACGCTCAGGTTACAGGTATGCTGCAGCACAACCGTGGGGGGGGGGTTCAATAATCAATTCATCTATGTCTCTCAAAGAGGGGAAGAAGCAGGCTACGATGCGGAGGTGTGGTGTTGTAGCCACGGTACGGCCCCAGGTCACATAACCTGTGATCCAGCTAATCAGGGTGCGTGCATTCTGTATATAACCTATAATTCCTAGTTAATGCGGTGTATCCCTTCTATTATCTATACAAGCGATTCTGACACTTGCAAATTCTCTCTCTATTAAAGAAGAAGAGGAATCGCTCTAAAAAATGCATAAAACGCCCCAAATAATCAGATATTAACAAACAAGTAATAAAGCGAAAAACATCCTTCAAATGAATGACTTTTGTTGGTCCAGGCCGAATAGTTGTGGAGGCAAAGAGTGTTGTAGGGGGGGGGGGGGCCAAAGAGTGTAATTCCCGCGTTCAATCCTACCAAATTAGGCGCTTATAATCGCGTTCGAATTCATCGAATTTGAGCTCTTTATCGGGCGCTTAATTTGTCGTTAGATTTGGTAAGGAATTAGGACTTTTTCATTCTTCGGCGGCTCCGGCGGCGGCTCTCGCGGCAATTCTCGCGACAGGTCTTTTGACCTATCCTTCTATATGGATTCAGGCTTCATTCTTCGTTATAAAGGTCTTGAGAGCTTTATTTAGTAAAGCTTTTATTATCATATCTACAGGATTATCATTGCTATTAATCCAGCGTATCTCAGCCACTTCCCTCCTCTTATATGACTGCCATAAAGCTATAATATCAATTATTAGCTTCTTTTCCTTTGTCGTCCCTAGCTTAACAATATATTCATATAGCAAGAAAGAGTCGGTGTATATTATTATTAGAATTTTCGGCTTGTTTAATCGGTTGGTGATGATATTTAAAGTAGTGCTTATTGTGTAGGCAATGTTAACACCTTAAACCATCCCATATAGCTCGGAAGCTAATGCACTTCTTGTGACTCTTTTTGATTTTATTAAGCTGTATATCATAATATTTCCTCTAAGGGTGAATTTAGAGGTATCGTCATCCTTCCTTTCATTGCCTAGAATGATTACATAGCCTAGTTAAGAGCTGAGGTCTTTATTGTTTGCAAAAGAACTATTAATAAAGACATAAAGAGCGGCGTTTTTTAGCGAGAGAGATATATATTAAAGTCCACGGTCTTAATTGTTAATTTGCTATTAAAGTCTTTTATTAAGCCTTAAAACATCGTCAGATCCTGGATATTAGACTTAGGCAGCAACGGAAAGATCATAAGATGCTTTAGGTTGACATATTAGAGCAATATACGCTTCTTATGCTCGCTGTTCAACATATTTCGCTTGGTCGGTCGGGTTATTAACTTGTAATAGCTTCCTTCCTTGTTCCTTTTATTGTAAAAAGAAGGTATTATCATTAACTTCGCTCAAAATGCAACTATTAAACATTAACGGTATTAAAATCGTCAACCTCTCTTTTGGCTTTACAAGGAATTTAGCGTTTTTTAACTTAACCTCTTTACAATTAAAAAACTCAGCATCACTAAGTCCTAAGGTATCATTAGTCTGTATTCTAATGATTCCAAAACACGAGCTTTTGCTAGAAGAAATAAGAAGATAAGGGTCATATGTAGAGGTTATTATCTATAGTCTCTGACGATAATGATTGAAATACGTCAACTACTAATGTGTACTAGCCTCTGCTATTCTGTATAGCGGCTTAATTACGACCATAATGACGTCTGGCGGGTAAAGGTGTGTAATTTATACTGGAAGCTTCGCAAGAATTATGCAATTTAGCTTCGTCTGTAACTGCACATATGCTTAGGTAATATCCCTTAGCTAAACCGTAATGCCTTCCTTTTTTAATAAGGGAGCAAGGGCAACAATAAGCCTTTAACTAGCTCTCTAAATTGTTAGGGACTACGTAAGAATAACCTCTTTCCTATAGTCACTATGGCCTTGGATAACACATTGTGACTTTTTATACGGGGAGTTAGTTGCCTTGCCTTTAACTTCTCTTACTATTTGCAAGCTAAAGAGTCTTTTGCCTCCATGCCTTTGCAGGTTGAATTTTATAAATTCAAACATATTCCTTACTAGTAAAGCATTAATCTCTGCTTTATCAGAGAGTTTAAAAGGTTCTCTGGGTGTATTAATTTTTCCTTGCGCGCAGAGGTTAATTATAAGTTAAAAATCAGCCTTTTCTTTCTCAGTAAGAAAAGCCTCTGCTTAAGGGTGTTTCCAGGGTCTTCTACGTCCTCTTTATAGTGGAGTTATTAGATTATCAGGGGGGTTTTTGTGATTTTCGTTACCTTAAACCAGGTCTTCCTTGTGAACCAGGTCTTCCTCGTGAGAAGATTCCACCTTTAGTAAGGTTATATACGGTTTAATAACCGTAGACCAAAACTTCGTAGGGCTATAAGGCATCTTAATAATGCAAGTCTCTCCTTCTATTAAGAGAAGCTTATAGGGGCCAGTCTATCCGCCTTTTTCGCAATAAACTTGTATATTAGAATTTAAAGGAAGAGTGTGTATAGGCAGGGTTATTAGGCCGTTGCGGGTATTAAGAGCATCGTGGACTTAGCGTCTTGCAAGACTGCGTCTTGCTTTATCTATTGCTTTTCAAAGTATCTTAGCTCTTTAGGCAACTGTAAAGCTCGGGGGGGAATTATTCATTATCCTTAGATAGGTTCTAAAGACTAGAAGGGTGGGAACAAGACCATTTAGACTGGCAGAGTCATTAACTGCTTTAACAGCCATTTAAAGTATCTGCTCTTTTGAGAGAAGACCGTTAGCTTCGGTCTTAATAATATTATATGCTCTGCGAAGAGGGGCATGATATCGCTTAAGTTTTCCGATGCTATTGTAAGCCTTAACGGGGACTTCGTCAATATTAATTAACAATAGTCAAGCTAAATGCCTAAATTCGCTAGAAGTAAAGTTTCTTCCGGCATTATGGACTATCCAGTCTGGGGGTCTAAGATATATATCAATCTAGCACTCTTTAAGGGCATTCCAGATATCTCGAGCTTTCTGTTGTTAAGGTGTAAGAAAGCAGGCAGCTTGAAATGATGTTGCTAAATCTATAACGTGTAGGACCGGCTTCTTGTTAATTTGCATAATATTAACAAGGACCTCATAGTTAAATTCAATATTGTCTTTAAGAGTGAATTTAAATCTACTCAGAGCTTTCGCGTTTATCTGGCATTAATAGCAAGCATGCGTGATTTTCCCTATATCAGCCTTATTAAATTCTTCACCAGCCCTGGCAAGAAGGTTATTTAATCAGTCGATTGACAGATGACCAAATTAGCAATAAAGTTAACGGATTTCGGCTTTAGAAAGCATAAAGATAGCAGGTTCTTAAGAACTAGCTATCTACTAAGGATGTCCCCATTTCCTAATAATAGGTACCTTTTTATCTCCTTAGATTAGAAGATTCTTAAGATTGTTAAGTTTAACACCTATTTTATCCATATCTGTAATAGAATATAAAAACAGTGTAGCACTATTAAGCACATAGAAAGGTATTATACTAAAAATCATTAGAAGCTTCAAAATACCAGTTAAAGTCACAGTACCGGCTCTAAAGGTAATAGTCCTTTAGTTAGAGGAATGCTCAATTGTAAGGTTCTTTATGATTTTCATCAGAGCGTTGACTTAGCCTTGGCCAGCAGTTAAAATTCCTAATGCTCCTATATCCAGGAGTATACTATGAAATGTATCCGCTGTATATCTCGTATCCATAAGATACACGTGTTGTTAAGGTTGTTTATTGGTATTGTAGTTATAGGGGTCTTCAAGAAATAAGGCATGTTTAAAAGCATTATCCTGCAAGAAGTTTACGGTTGATTAGGAAAAGAGTAGGGGATTCAGTGCTTACGTAAAGAATGCTGTAAAGGAGAGAGTATCACAAGCCTCTTTATTATCTGGTTCCTCTTTTTTATTAGTAGTGAGGAAAGCGGCGTTCTAAGCGGCTTTTTCGTGTTCGTCCTCACTGCTATTATTAGTAGCAGTAAGTTAGGCTATTTTGCCTTCGTAGGCCTGTAGGAATGCATAGTATTAGCATTCAGAGGGTGGTTTTTGGTGTTTTTTATTATTTTACTAAGTTGCTTTTACTTTCTTCTGCTCAGAGGCAGGATGGTTAGTTAACTAGCATCCTTCTTTACAGCAGATAAAGCATTTCTTTAAGCTTGCTCTGGCTTAAGGTTTTTCACGATATGTAGCTTGTAAATAGCGTCGGTCTGTAAACATTGCTATGTCGGTGTTTTAGTCTGTAGACCGGGCAATAAGGGCAGTCGAATTGTTATTAGTAGTTGTTAGTAACTAACTTATAAAGGTTAGTGGTATGTCCATTGCTAAAAGGCAATTTCAAAGATTACCAACAAATCCTTCAAAGGTTGGCATATTTCTGAATTTAGCATTGTAAAAATCGTTATCATTTTCTATTGCTTATCGTACTTAATAAAGAAGAATTATATCTTATTTAAGAGGGTCATAAAGGCTATTAAATATCTTCGTAAGTCAGTTAAGAAGAATTTCCAAGCATTCTAACTTATTCTTTATTAGATATTCCATGATAATATAGCAAAGGCATAGATCGGCAAATTGTGTTTTATAGAAGCTCTTATTCTCAGGTATTTCAAAGTAATTCCTAATGTTCCAAGTCATCTCCTCGAATAGGATTATCTTTACTCTAAAGTATTTAAGGAAGTATATATAGGCTTTACCTTAAAGCATAATAGGGAAGGCTTTTAGGTAAAGTAAGGGGGAAACTCCTGCTTAAGAACATTTCTCTTTAAAATATAGTAACTTCTCGTTAATAAAGTCATACACTTCTCTAGAATATTATTCTTCTTTCTAGTAAAGTCTCTTAAGAGTATTAAGGGCTTTTCGATTGCTATTAAAAAGTGTTCCGGTTAGGGTTTATGGTTCTAGGGGAGGGTCTTCGGTTAAATGAAAATCTTTATTATCGGAGTTCTTGTCATTAGAAAGTTTAAGTTGTTGAATCTCTTCTCCTTTCCTAGTTGCTTTTTCCGGCAAAGGTTTGTATTCCGTGTTAGGGTTAATGTTTAAGATATTAACAAGATCTTTAGAGACGTTTAATCTCGATCCTCTGGCTGTTTCGACACCATTATTATTAAGGTAATCACGAAGGGTATACTTAAGGTTGTTGTTAATTTTATTAAAAGTATCCTTTGTCTAATTTTTATAATCTCGCTAAAAGTTAATAAGGAGATTACGCCCTTTTCCTTTGTTAAGAATATAGTAGTTAATCGTATATATAATACGGTTATTAATCTGTTGTTTAGTAGCTGTATTAACATTAATATTATTAACTAACTTAGTTTAATTAAAGGATAGAATTAAATAGTGCTTATAAAGTTTTCAGGGTAGGGTGCTCTTTAGAAGTTCTCTTCTGTAGACATCCTTTTAGAGTTATTCATCAAAATCATCCATTTTTCCTTAGCTTAAAGACATTTTAGTGTTTTGGGCTTTATGTTTAGTACTAATTAAAGCGGTTGGCGTTGGTTCTCTGTGAATAACAGTGAAGATCTAGTTTCAATCGTGGACGAGTAACAGTTAATAATAAGGGAGAAGATCTATAAGAGTTAAGTCTTCTTATAATTATAAACGATTTAACAGTTAATGATTTAAAGAAATAATCCTTTGGTTAGCACAACATCGGAATTTCTCGCAGTTACATAAGTAAAAGCATTCAGACGAGTCTCTTCTAGGTGTGACCTAACGAATCTGTAGTTATTAGTAACTACTGATTAGTGTTAGGAACGCTCAGGTTATAGGTATGCTGCAGCACAACCGTAGGGGGGGGGTTTAATAATTAATTCATCTATGTCTCTTAAAGAGGGGAAGAAGCAGGCTACGATGCGGAGGTGTAGTGTTGTGGCCACGGTACGGCCCCAGGTTATATGACCTGTGATCCAGCCAATCAGGGTGCGTGCATTCTGTGTGCAACCTACAATTCCTGGTCAATGCGGCGTATCCCTTCCATCATCCATACGAGCGATTCCGACATAAGCTAAAAGGCTTTTTTATACTAAATATTTAATCTAGTTTCCCTTATAAGGGTTACTTATATTAATAGGTTTTCTCTTTAGTTTTACCTTTATTAAGGCTATTTATTATCTGCTTATGCCTAAAGTATTTGCATTAGTCTTAAAAAATATAGCTAAAGCAGATACTATTTATAGCTATTTCTTTAGCTTAGTAATTTTATTTACTATATTTTTATTTATTATTTCCTATACTATTACTATATATTAAAGGCATAGTAGCTCTTATATAGCGCTAGTCTTAGCTAGGTTAGCTATAGTATTAAATTATAATGCATTTATTATTATTCTGTTTATTATAAGTATAACCTTTATATTATATTTATTAAGGTTTCTAGGGTTAATAATAAAAAAATAAATATTATATATTATAGTCTTGCTAAAATATAACTATAAAGCTAGTAACTTAAATAAGAATAATATTTATAAAAAAAAAAGATTTATTTAATTTTAGTATTTCTGCCTTTATAGTTATATATGTAACTAGGGCCTGGACCGCTTACATGTTGCTTACGTAAGGTCGTCCGCTCCTCGGCTGTATAGATCCGAGCTTTAAGCTCGAATCCATTACAACTATTATAAATTACCTTAATTATAAAGGTGCGTTAAAATCTAAGAATAATAATAAACTACCTATAGATTTAAGCTTTACTAATAAGCTATTAATTTATAAAGCTTTAAGAAGAAAGAAAGCTTATAAATAAAAGGAGGCCTACTATAAAAAGCTAAATTAGCTAGTAGTAATAAGTACCTTTGCCTTTATTTTAATATTATAAAAAAGGTATTTAGTAATTACTAAATAAGTACTTTATAAGAAGTATAATTCCTTTAAGTAACTTAAAAAGTATAAGGCTTAATTAATTACTTATAGCTTTACTTAATACTATAAAGTTAATTATTAGGAAATAAGTATAATAATTATATAAAAAGCTAGCTAAAGAGTTTTATTAGCTTTAGCTATTATTTAAGAGTAAGAAGTTATATAAGTAAATTTTATAAAAGCTTATCTATATAGTACTTTTAAAAAAGAGATTTACTTAAAGGTACTAAATATTATATATACTTATTTAAAAAAAAAAAAGTAATAGGCTAGTAAAATAGTTATATTATTAAGCTATAAAGGCTGCTTTATAGGCTTAAATAAATAAGAGCTACTTAGTAAGAGTAAGCTTAAGGTATCTTTAAGGGCATTAAAATAATACCTTTAAAAAGTAATAATATAATTTATATTACTATTAATAAAGAGCTCTTTATAGTATTATATATTAATAATTTTCTATTAATAAACCTAAATTAAGAATAAATTAAGGCTATAATAAAAAGGCTTAATATAAAGGTTAAAGTAACTAACCTTAGTAATACTAAATAGTTTCTTAGTATAAGAATTATAAAAATCCTCTTAATAAAAGTATTTATCGGAATCGCTTGTATGGATGATGGAAGGGATACGCCGCATTAACCAGGAATTATGGGTTGTATACAGAATGCACGTACCCTAATTAGCTGGATTATAGGTTATGTGACCTGGGGCTATACTATGGCCACAACACTATACCTCTGCATTATAGCCTGCTTCTTCCCCTCTTTTAGAGACATAGATGAATTAAATATTAAACCCCCCCCCCTTATATTTATACTGCAGCATACTTATAACCTAAGCGCTACTAACACTGATTAGTAGTTACTAATAACCATAGATTTATTAGGTTATACCTAGAAGAGACTTGTCTAAATGCTTTTACTTACGTAACTATAAGAAATTCTAATGTTATACTAACTAAAGGATTATTTCTTTAAATTATTAACTGTTAAATTGTTTATAATTATAAGAAGACTTAACTCTTATGGATCTTCTTCCTTATTATTAACTATTACTTATTTATAATTAAAACCAGATCTTTACTATTATTTACAGAAAACCAACGCTAACCGCTTTAATTAGTACTAAACACAAAGCCTAAAATACTAAAATGTCTTTAAGCTAAGGAAAAATAGATAATTTTAATAAATAACTCTAAAAGGATGTTTATAGAAGAGAACTTTTAAAGAGCACCCTACCCTGAAAACTTTATAAGCACTATCTAATTCTATCCTTTAATTAGACTAAGTTAGTTAATAACATTAATGTTAATACAGCTACTAAACAACAGATTAATAACCGTATTATATATATAATTAACTACTACATTCTTAACAAAGGAAAAGGGCGTAATCTCCTTATTAACTTCTAGTGAGATTATGAAAATTAGACAAAGGATACTTTTAATAAAATTAATAATAACCTTAAGTATACCCTTTGTGATTACCTTAATAATAATAGTATTAAAATAGCCAGAGGATTAAGATTAAATGTCTCTAAAGATCTTATTAATATTTTAAATATTAACCCTAACATGGAATATAAACCTTTGCCAGAAAAAGCAACTAGGAAAGGAGAAGAGATTTAACAACTTAAACTTTCTAATAATAAGAACTCTAATAATAAAGATTTTTATTTAACTAAAGACCCTCCCCTAGAACTATAAACCCTAACCGGAATACTTTTTAATAGTAATTAAAAAGCCCTTAATACTCTTAAGAGACTTTACTAGAAAGAAGAATAATATTCTAGAGAAGTGTATAACTTTATTAATAAAAAGTTACTATATTTTAAAGAGAAATATTCTTAAGTAGGAGTTTCCCCCTTACTTTACTTAAAAGCCTTCCTTATTATGCTTTAAGGTAAAGCCTATATATACTTCCTTAAATACTTTAGAGCAAAGATAATCCTATTTAAGGAGATGACTTAAAACATTAGGAATTACTTTAAAACACCTAAGAATAAGAGCTTCTATAAAACATAATTTGCTAATCTATGCCTTTGCTATATTATTATAAAACATTTAATAAAAAATAAGTTAGAATACTTAGAAATTCTTCTTAACCGACTTATAAAGATATTTAATAGCCTTTATAACCCTCTTAAATAAGATACAATTCTTCTTTATTAAGTATAACAAGTAATAGAAAATAACAATGATTTCTATAATGCTAAATTCAGGAATGTGCCAACCTTTAAAGGATTTATTAGTAATCTTTAAAATTGCCTCTTAGTAATAGACATACCACTAACCTCTATAAGTTAGTTACTAATAACTACTGACAATAATTTAACTGCCCTTATTACCTGGTCTACAGACTAAAACACTAATATAGTAATGTTTATAAACCAACGCTATTTATAAGCTATATATTATAAAAAACCTTAAGCTAGAGCAAGCTTAAAGAAATGCTTTATTTACTATAAAGAAGGATGCTGGTTAACTAACTATCCTACCTCTAAGCAGAAGAAAGTAAAAGCAACTTAGTAGAATAACAGAAAACACTAAAAACCACTCTCTAAATGCTAATACTATATATTCCTACAGGCCTATAAAGGCAAAATGGCCTAACTTACTGCTACTAATAATAGTAGTGAGGACGAACACGAAAAAGCCGCTTAGAATGCCGCTTTCCTTACTACTAATAAAAAAGAGAAACCAGATAATAAAGAGGCTTATAATACTCTCTCCTTTATAGCATTCTTTATATAAGCACTAAATTCCCCACTCTTTTCCCAATTAACTATAAACTTCTTATAGGATAATGCTTTTAAACATGCCTTATTTCTTAAAGACCCCTATAACTACAATACCAATGAATAACCTTAATAACACGTGTATCTTATAGATACAAGATATGCAGCGGATACATTTTATAGTATACTCCTGGATATAAGAGCATCAGGAATTTCAACTGCTGGCTAAGGCTAAGTTAACACTCTAATGAAAATTATAAAGAACCTTATAATTAAGCATTCCTCTAACTAAAGGACTATCACCTTTAGAGCCAGTACTGTGACTTTAACTAGTATTTTAAAGCTTCTAACAATTTTTAGCACAATACCTTTTTATATGCTTAATAGTACTATACTGTTTTTATATTCTATTACAGATATGGATAAAATAGGTGTTAAACTTAATAATCTTAAGAATCTTCTAATCTAAGGAGATAAAAAGATACCTATTATTAGGAAATAGGGATATCCTTAGTGGACAGCCAGTTCTTAAGAACCTGCTATTTTTATGCTTTCTAAAGCCAAAATCCGTTAACTTTATCGCCAATTTAGTCATCCGTTAATCGACTAATTAAATAACCTTCTTGCCAGGGCTAGGGAAGAATTTAATAAGGCTAATATAGGGAAAATCACGCATGCTTGCCATTAATGCCAGATAAACGCGAAAGCTCTAAGTAGATTTAAATTCACTCTTAAAGACAATATTGAATTTAACTACAAGGTCCTTATTAATATTATATAAATTAACGAGAAGCCGGTCCTATACGTTATAGATTCGGCAATATCATTTTAAGCTGCCCGCTTTCTTACACCTTAATAACAGAAAGCTTAAGATATCTGGAATGCCCTTAAAGAGTGCTAGATTAATACATATCTTGGACCCCTAGACTAGATAGTTTATAATACTAGAAGAAACTTTGCTTCTAGTAAATTTAGGCATTTAGCTTAACTATTATTAATTAATATTAACAAAGTCCCTATTAAGGCTTATAATAGCATCAGAAAACTTAAGCAATATTATGCCCCTCTTTACAAAGCATATGATATTATTAAGACCAAAGCTAATGGTCTTCTCTCAAAAGAGCAAATACTTTAAATGGCTGTTAAAGCAGTTAATAACTCTGCCGGTCTAAATGGTCTTATTCCTACCCTTTTAGTCTTTAGAACCTATTTAAGGATAATAAATAATTCCTCCCTAAGCTTTATAGTTGCCTAAAGAGCTAAGATACTTTAAAAAGTAATAAATAAAGCAAGACATAGTCTTATAAGACGCTAAGTCTATAATGCTCTTAATACCTACAATGGCCTAATAACCCTGCCTATATATACTCTTCCTTTAAATTCTAATGTATAAGTTTATTACGAAAAAGGCGGATAGACTGGCCCCTATAAGCTTCTCTTAATAGAAGGAGAGACTTGTATTATTAAGATACCTTATAGCCCTATAAAGTTTTAGTTTATAGTTATTAAACCGTATATAACCTTACTAGAGGTGGAATCTTCTTATAAGGAAGACCTGGTTTATAAGAAAGACCTGGTTTAAGGTAATGAAAATCATGAAAACCCCCTTAATAACCTAATAACTCTACTATGAAGAGGACATGGAAGACCCTAGAAATACCCTTAAGCAAAGGCTTTTCTTACTAAGAAAGAAAAGGCTGATTTTTAACTTATAATTAACCTTTATATACAAGGAAAAATCAATACACCTAGAGAACCTTTTAAACTCTCTAATAAAGCAGAGATTAATACTTTACTAGTAAGGAATGTGTTTAAATTTATGAAATTTAACCTACAAAGGCATGGAGGCAAAAGACTTTTTAGCTTATAGATAGTAAGAGAAGTTAAAGGCAAGGCAACTAACTCCCTGTATAAAAAGTCATAATATGTCATCTAAGGCTATAGCGACCGTAGGAAAGAGATTATTCTTATACAGTCCCTAATAATTTAAAGAGCTAGTTAAAGGCTTATTATTGCCCTTACTCCCTTATTAAAAAAGGAAGGTATTATGGTTTAGCTAAGGGATATTACTTAAGCATATGTACAGTTATAAACAAAGCTTAATTGCATAATTCTTGCAAAGCTTCTAGCATAAATTACACACCTTTACCCGCTAGACGTTATTATGGTCGTAATTAAGCCGCTATACGGAATAGTAGAGGCTGGCACACATTAGTAGTTGACGTATTTTAATTATTATTATTAGAGACTATAAATAATAACCTTTATATATAACCCTTATCTTCTTATTTCTTCTAGCAAAAGCTTGTGTTTTAGAATTATTAAAATATAGACTAATAATACCTTAGGACTTAGCAATGCTAAGTTTTTCAATTATAAAGAGGTTAAGTTAAAAAACGCTAAATTTCTTGCAAAGCTAAAAGAGAGGTTGACGATTTTAACACCATTAATGTTTAATAGTTGCATTTTAAGCGAAGTTAATAATAACACCTTCTTTTTATAATAAAAGGAATAAGGAAGGAAGCTATTACAAGTTAATAACCTGACTAACTAAGCAAAATATGTCGAACAGTAAGCATAAGGAGCGTACATTGCTCTGATATATTAACCTAAAGCATCTTATAATCTTTCTATTACTGCCTAAGTTTAATATCTAGGATCTAACAATGTTTTAAGGCTTAATAAAAGACTTTAATAGCAAATTGATAATTAAGACCGTGGACTTTAATATATATCTCTCTTACTAGAAAACGCTGCTTTTTATGTTTTTATTAACGGTTCTTTTGTAAATAATAAAGACCTTAGCTCTTAACTAGGCTATGTAATCATCCTAGGCAATAAAAGAAAGGATAACAATACCTCTAAATTCACCCTTAGAGGAAATATCGTAATATATAGCTTAACAAAATCGAAAAGAGTTATAAGAAGTGCATTAGCTTCTGAGCTATATAGGATGGTTTAAGGTGTTAATATTACCTATGTAATAAGCACTACTCTAAATATTATTACTAACTGATTAAACAAGCTGAAAATTCTAATAATAATATACACTAACTCTTTCTTACTATATAAATACATTATTAAGCTAGGGACAATAAAGGAAAAAAGGCTAATAATTAATATTATAGCTTTATGGCAGTTATATAAGAGAAGGGAAGTGGCTAAGATACGCTGGATTAATAGTAATAATAATCCTGCAGATATAATAATAAAAGCTTTACTAAATAAAGCTCTTAAGACCTTTGTAATAAAGAATAAAGCCCGAATCCGTGTAAAAGGATGGGTCAAAAGACCTGTCGCGAGAATTGCCACAAAAGCCGCCGCTAGAGCCGCCGAAGAATGAAAAAGTCCTAATTCCTCACCAAATCTAATAACAAATTAAGCGCCTAATAAAGAGCTTAAATTCAATGAATTTAAACGCGATTATAAGCGCCTAATTTAGTAGGATTAAACGCAGGAATTACACTCTTTAGCCCCCCCCCCCCCTATAACACTCTTTACCTCTATAACCATTTAGCCTAGACTAACAAAAGTCATTCATTTAAAGGATGTTTTTCGCTTTATTACTTATTTATTAATATCTGATTATTTAGGGCGTTTTATGCATTTTTTAGAGTGATTTCTCTTCTTCTTTAACAGAGAGAGAATTTGCAAGTGTTAGAATCGCTTATATGGATAATAGAAGGGATACACTGTATTAACTAGGAATTATAGGTTATATATAGAATGCACGCACCCTGATTAGCTGGATTACAGGTTATGTAACCTAGGGCCATACCGTGGCCATAACACCATACCTCTGTATTATAGCCTGCTTCTTCCCCTCTTTTAAAGACATAGATAAATTGAATATTAAACCCCCCCCCCCTACATTTGTGCTGCAGCATACTTGTAACCTAAGCGCTACCAACAGTATTATTACTAAATTAATAATAATATATAAAAAAAGCTTTAGAAAAGCTAGGAATAAGTAAGTACTATATTATAATAATACCTTTTAAGGCTAGAGAAATTTAGTAGCTTACCTTTAAGAATAATATTACTATTACTTTAAAGGAAGTAAGTAAGTTATTTTATAAGGCATTAGGTAAAGCTATATATTATACTATAATAACCTAACTAAATAAAGCATTTACTATATTAGTATAATTATAAGTAGCTAGCAGACTTATAGTAACTTATCTTATAAGCTTAAAGAAGCTATTAAGATACATAAAAAAAACTATATATTTAAGTATTCTTTACTTTTTTTTTATAAAAAATTACTTTTATTAAAGCTATAATAAGCTAGGGATTTATAAAGTATATAATACTTTATTTATAAATAACTTAAAGACCTTATAATTAATAAGTAATATAATATTCTTTCTAAGTACTAAACTAATAATTTAAAGCTTAAAGCTATAGAAAATTATTACTTAAAGTTTAACTAAAGCTAGATTTATTATAATAAATAAAGTTATTAAAAATACTACCTAATTAAGGAAATTAATAAAAAAGCTTAGTATAATACTTTTAAAATTATTATTACTTATTATACTACTTAATAATAATAATAAGGCTTTAATATAATTAAAAAGCCTAAATAATATTAAAAAAAGCTAGTATATAAAGATTAAGTAGTCTTATATATAAAAATAAGTAGCTAAAGGTAATATTTATATAAGCTATATAGCTATTAATAGCTATATAGCTAACTTACTAATAAAGCCTTTTATTAGTAAAAGGTATTATAAGAATATTAAATTACTAAAACTTAAATATAAAAATATATTAATTAAGGGCCTAAAGGCTAGTAATAGCTAAAAAAAAAGCCTTAGTATTAAAAAATACTAAAATAAAACTAACCTTTAAGTTTATAGGTCTATTAAAATAGCTTTAAAAATAGCTTTTTTAATATAAAGGTATATAAAATAGCTAAACTAGGTTAAAGGGTTTATATATAGTACTAGTTACTAGGGTAAATTTAAGAGAATATATAATATTTTAGTATTATAAAATAATAAGATTACTTTTGTTTTTCCTTACTAGTAAATCAGTAGGCAGCTAATTAATAAGTACTTAACAGGGCTAATATCCCTATATAGGATGTGTCTGTAGAGATAATTAACCCTTACTTAATTTCCGACCCCCCCTGCAAGCAGAAGTGAGCCCAGAATCTTTACACCAGGTACCCAAGTAGGTACCTGGAGGCACCACTGACAAGTACACCCGTGACTCGTAGGTGCACTCACCCCCACCTCTAACTACCAACAGTACTGGTAGGCACAGCAGAAGGCCGTTGTAAAATTCGCGTCTCCTCCTTCCTCTGCTTGTCACGGGAACGAAGCACTAGTTTGGTTTCAGTGTTAGCGCGCAGTGCAGTCTGGTCCGATCAAGGCGAGTCTTGTCTGGCCCACTAATTAAGTCCCACTTGACACCTGCACACCAACACCTGCACACCAATACCAATACCAAGCCAGCCAAGGAAAGAGCACTGGAGATGAACAAGGTTCTCTACCGCCTCCAGTCGTTTGCTGCATTGCATTCACAGGCTGAGCTCATCACGAGTCCAGACAGCTGCGGCGTCAGACGCACCCGAGCACGCCCAAGCACAGACAAGGCGAGATTGATGCTGTCAAAACGACGCGTCAAGGCCAGGCCTCCTCCGAGTCCTCAGAAAGCAGGCCCCGGTCTCCCAAAGTCCCTGGAGTTCCCTTCTCAGACTCTCCAGGCTATTTCACCCACGTTCGTCGTGGTGTTTTCTTCCTTGATTTGGATCTGGCATATCTGTGCCCTCGCCCCGTTCGGACGCAATTCCTCTTTACAACCCCTCAGGCTCAGGCTCGAGAGTCCGCATCCCGGATCTGATCTGCTGGAGGTTTCAAAACTAAACTGCATGTAGGTGCCACGCATTCCTTGTCCGCTTCCGCTTGCAACTTGGAGCCACCAGCACGAGTAATCCAGCAGAAAGCTCCGGACAACCTTGTAGCAGACTAGCCTGTCTGCGTCAAGTCGATTCGCTCCTCCACTGCCTGCTGTACCCGACCGCTTCTTCGAATTGAGCCGAGATCGTCTTCCTTTTTTTTTTGGTTATATGTTTCTCCCTGTTCCTCTTCTTTGTCTCTTCCTCTTTCTCCCTTCCCCCCCTCCTTCCCCCCCTTCCCCCCCTTCCCCCCCCCTTTTTTTTTTTTTTTTTTTCCCCTTTTATAATCTCACTCTTCCTTGTCGGAACGTTGACGCCATCATCAGACATGCCCGCCGTCCCCTAGTTCTTGATCCTTCAGTTTCCTCCAGCGTTTGGCACTGTCACGGCGGAGCTTGTGACACGATGGGGCATCGCCTCCTCTGCCATCGTCGCGAAATTTTTCACATCCTGTCCAGTATCTTGCAAACCTCGGAGGACTCTTGCTCGTGCCTGGAGAAGTAGTCTCCCTGTGCCAGTCTCACTGCGCAGTCTGCCGATATATACTCGTCGACTCGACCGAAGCCCAAGATTTGCTAGTGCTGGTCTAAAGTTTTGTGGCCTGGTCTGTCCTTGAAGCTCGAAAGACCAGGCAATGTGAGCTCTCTGGATTGCGCAACGATCTCGGCATATCGAGGTAATTCAACCAGAGAGAGAGAGAGAGAGAGAGAGAGAGAGAGAGAGAGAGAGAGAGAGAGAGAGAGAGAGAGTAGTTA